>JAOVVF010000048.1:15976976-15990375 GCA_028565595.1 Duopalatinus emarginatus
CATCTAAATTCTCATGTAAATATGATGCAGGATTATATTGGATTTTAATTGTTGACACAACTTTATTATTAAGCCGACTGTACCAGAGAACACTCATTGCTGTAACCATGGAAGGAGAAGTAATTAATGTGTAATGTTAAAAGATCTGCTACATAACTCCATTTGCTGATGTGGGATGTAGCAGAGAGACATAACCTTTATCTCTGATGGTTCTGCATTAGTAGATGAGGTTACAGCTTCCCTCACGAACTCCACTGCAATACCTACGCATTTAAGAAAGGTTCATGGTCATTATTTTCAACACATTAACTCAGTTGCCTCATTAAATGCCAAAGCGAGGAGTGTGTAGGAGCACGTCTTACTGCCCTCAGGATCCTTTAGGCCAGTGTTTCTTAAACTTTTTGCAGTCTGGCATTTACTTTAGTAAAAAAAACATTTTACATTTTAAATTGTACAGCATGTTATACCACAGTTGGTTTCGACCCTACAATGAGTTGTTATTGCACAATAATGCTACTGGGACCGAAGCTCCCCAAATATCACTCCGCCACATACCCAACCATAACCCAACAACAAAGCCACCGTTTACAAGCCAAACACCGCAGCCATAAACAAACCAGCAACATCTGCCAAAATTTCATGGGACCCCTGGTATGTCTACCAACATCTCTGACAGGTGAACACTATGTGCCTGCTTTCTGATGAATCACAACCGGTCATGTCCTGTATTATTCGGATGTGTTTGGCCTTTTCCAACATGACAATGTGCCACAACAAATGTTAAGATACACCAAATTATGGTTAGAAGAACACTCATCTCAATTTGAGGTTTTGCCACGTTTTGCCATTCCCCATTCACCAGATCTTGATGTTATTGAACTCCTACTGAAATCCTACTTCTCAGAATACAACAGAATTGTGGACCGTTCTGCAGGAAGTGTGGTGTTCATTGTCTACAGAATATTTCCATAAGCTTGTGGAGTCCATGCCCCTGGGGAACCTAATAAGTATTAGACTGGTGTACCAGTTTTTTTGGCACTGATTATGTGTTGTGATTTTTCCTGCTCTAACAAAATAAGAATTAAAATGCAGAGCTACTCTAAAACTGGAACATTAAAATTATTTATATTTATATTTAAATATGTTTACCCCAAATCTCTTAGTTATTTATTATCTATATTTAATCCAGTAATAACAGGGTCCTAGCAATAAATAAATAAATAAATAAATCTAACATTTAACATCTTGGCGTATTGTCTTTTGTAGATTATTGTGAATCTGTTACATCTTTCAGAAACCATGACGAATAGTTCTGCACTTGTGAAATTGGCAGCCTACTGATGTGTGGTATTGTCCAAACGTGCTCTCCCAGTTGTAAATAGGCAGGCTAAGACTTTATTCATATGATTTGAATCACTGTTGCTTTTGCACAATGTCCGGTTTTCCGAACAGAACCGAACAGAACTGCAGTTGTGCAGTACATGGTGTGAGTGGTAGGTGACGCTGTTGCTCACTTGCACAGCTTCCACCACTGGTGCCATACACTGGAGGTTTGCTGTGAGTTCTGCACTGAGGTATGGCCATGTTTTCTAATGAGCATTGAGCATCTGATTTAAAGCCCTCTCTAGTTATTCAAGCACAGCGGAGTCATTTTCAGTGCTACATCAATTTCAGCTCCATACCTTCTCACTTTTCTGACTCAGTGTGTGAGTGAAAGCACAGTGCAGGATACTTAGAAAGACAATGCACTGTAGCATGAACATAATCTCATGACCATATTTACATAGCAGGAGCCACATTTTGAAGAAACCTTTAGCGCCAACTAATATAATAAAACAGTTGAATCAGTTAACTTCTATAGTGTTGTAAATAATAATAATGATTTTGTCTTTTTGGCCTGTAAACAGTGGTAAAGTTCATTGTGGTGCTATATGCCGAACCATTATGCTCATGTAATATGAGTTATCCTCATATTATTCACTCCTTCTATACACATACGCTTGGTATACATATATACTTTTCTGTCAGCGACTCTGATTGAATGATGGAGGATCTGGACACCCAGTGCACACACACACACACACAGTCCAACAGGATGCAGGGTTTCCTCACCTATGTTACTCGCATTAAGGATGTGATAAGGTTTTTTTTTGTTAAACGTGGGGTGCCGTTGTACCATCAGTGAGATGAGATGCTGGAACAACGCTTACTGCCTGGCAGATAAATAATTGAATGCAGTCTGAAGTTTGGGAGCGACGTGTCCAGACTGCAGAGCAGACTCGAGCCCTGTGCACCCCAACTGATGCAAACGATAACGTTTTGGAGGGTGTGTGTGTGTGTGTGTGTGTGTGTGTGTGTGTGTGTGTGTGTGTACAGACATCTTTTTAGATCTTTGTGGGGACCAGAATTCTCTACAAGAGGAATATCTGATTATTTCGACCTTGACTGGTCCACATGAGGATAGTGCGTCTTTTGTTGTTGGCGTTGTTGTCATTGTTGTTAACTGACCAACTAAGTACATAGATTGTAAAAGAGCCAAAAGTTTCTTATTCATCATTAAGGTTAGGTTTAGGCATTGCATTAATGAGCTGCATTAATAATTATGTCAGTGGAAGGTCCTCACAAGAATAGCAAGACAAAATGTCAGAAAAAGAGAGAGAGAGAGAGAGAGAGAGAAAGTGATAAATTTCTCATTTGTGCAGCACCCGTCCCTCATCCTTTCCCCCCTCTCTCCCTCTCCTCCACCCCCTTTCTTTCACTGCAGCAATTTTTCCTTGCTGTATGCTGTAAAGCTCTCACTCTTTCATTTCCATCTCTCTCTCTCTCTCTCTGTCTCTCTCTGTCTCTCTCTCTCTCTCTCTCTCTCTCTCTCTCTCTTTTTCTCTCTTTTCGGCCTGCGGCATTCAGGGGGGTGGATGGTGTGTTACCATGGCAACGCAGACTTGCCAAGGACCGTGGAGTCGCATTCACTGATATGAGCAAGCGTTCCCTCATTAAAACATAAAAGAACCCACTTATTGTTTTTATTGCAAGCAAAATAGCATCCTCATACGGCTTTCCCTTTGTGTCTCTACTCTTCATGTGCTTATAGTGTATATAAGATGCAAGTATGTAAAGATGGTGTGCGATTGTGTGTGATTGTGTTTTTGTCACATAAGAGTTGAGTATTTCCATCTTGTGGCATGAAGGCACTTTGGAGTGACGCACCAGTTACTTAACTGCATACTAATGCGTTGACACAGTTCACTGTAGTTTTCCTGTTTACTATGTGAATGCAAAATGATTTGAGTAAGTATACAGACTTGTGTATGATAAGACCTCATACACATGTCACATGTGCATTTCATCCAGACATAAAAAAATGTAGATTGATTTGTGATGTGTGAGAAATTCCAAATCTCAGAGCAAAATTATGCTCTTGTGTGTGTGTGTGTATGTGTGTGTGTGTGTGTGTGTGTGTGTGTGTGGAGGCTGATGCTACTGTTGCTATGCGCTTACAGACAAGTCAATTCCAACATATGCTATGAAAGCGGCCCCTTTTCTGCTAGTCTCCATGACAACCGCAATGCCATTTTTGCCCCCATTGTTGCCTTGCCCACCTTTCTGTGTGTGTTTGGAGGCTGTAGCTGTGCAGGGACGCTGCTTCACATTTATCATCCTGTTTCAGTCACAAAGCATGTTCAAATATCACATTTTATTGCTGAAATTTACATAGGATCATAGATTACATTTATATTTTTCTTACAAATGTTACAGACTACTATTTAAAAATACACTGAAATCTGCAGTATGAATATTAACAGTATAAATTAGCAGTTTAAATATGGCCTAGAGGCGTTTTCTAAAAAAAAGCTGATATGTAATGCAACGAGAGTTGTCAGATGTATTAGCATATTTCTTGTCAATATTTTTCAAGTTGCAGAATCACATAAATTTGCATTATTCAGTTGGTGTGAAATGCTACAGTCAGGCTTCTCCAGGCTTTCTGATATTCTCTCTTGGACAACCCTGGAAGAAGCCCTATAAAGGCTTCTCTACTTCCTATAGAAGTGCAGTCTGTCATTCTCTTATCCTAGGGTTGCAGCTTGTCTGGAGCCTACCCAGGATTATTGTACGCAAGGTAGGAATTACCCTCCCCCCCTCTCCCTCTAGAAATGGCTCCAGTCCATCGCAGGATACTGCACATACCAATTTACTCACACTCTCACATCTACGGGCAATTTAGCGCATCCAAATCACCTACCATGTGTGTTTTTCTGAAAGTGGGAGGAAACACACAGAGGGAGAACACACCAAACACCTTACAGACAGACCAGAGTGAGAATTGAACCACAGCTCCTGATCTCTGGAACTGTGCAGCATGCACACTACTTACAACGCCACAGTGCCACCCCAGAAGTGCAATATTAATATAATATTTTTGCTTATAACATAAAATGGAATGGGAAATCTGTTGCCTTTGCTGGTTCATTTTCATATCAGTTTTTCATGAGACTCCTTGATGAGGTTCCTTGATGTGCCTCTGATTATGTTTCACGCTTCACGTTTGTGGAAAGTAAAGATCGTCTTAACTGGAAGGACACAAGTGTGACAGTGAGACACTGATGCTATCACAGAATGATTATCTAAATTTTGCAATGGTTCAGGAACCTCAAAACATCCTAAAATGACTTGGTGTGATGACACCAAGTCTGCGTCTGGTTTTAATATCTACATAGCATGTTTATGTGCTCCAGACCTGGGCATTGGTCCAACAGTACGCCTTCTAGCAGAGGCTCGTTTTGCTGGAGATCAGGGTTCAGTATAGTGGAGATGAGCTGCATGACCCATCGAGGTGGACCAACTCCGATTCAGCCAGGCCTGCTGTGTACCATCTGCGAAAGGGTCACACACACACCCACCCACACACACACACACACACACACACACACACACACACACACACACACACACACACATACACCTCTCCCTCTTGCCGCTCTTATGTAGTGATGATGTCTTCATGTCCTCTTCATACTCTTGGGTGGACTGGATCATCAGGGAAGGACTGGCAGAAAATGGGTCATTAAAAAAAAGTACTTTTTATAGCCTCCCTGTAACACTGTTGGATTTAACCTTCAGGTGTTAGCTGTTGCTAAAATTGTGGTGGATATGTGATGTAGGCTAATTAGATCTGCATTGCTTCTTTCGGGCTGAAAATAATTTGAATATCTTCTTGATGAAAAGACTGGTGTAGAGTCCCAGTCACAGGTTTGCAAACATGGTAACATCCCAATCATCGAATCACATCTTATTAAGAGCAAGTTTTGTGACTATCCAGCAGGTTTCATAAGATTTTATTACTGAATGTATTCCGAATAAATAGCTGATTCACTGCCATTGCTTCTATGCAACTAACTAGTGGGCTATCAGACATTTGTATAGCAGTATCACTGTTGCTACACACAGACACTTCCAGATAATCTGGCTTCTTATCACTGCAACAGGAGGATCTAGTAAGGGTCTTCTCTTCCCTCAGGACACCAACACCCTACAAACTCTTCCTTCTATGGTCTTTCACGAGGCCGTGGTGACGTTCCTCAGAAAGGTCATAGCACGTCAGGTTTTCTCCCGTGGCTCTGCTAAAAAGATAGATGTCTCCCGTCTGTATTGAAGCAGTCCTCTGTACAGCTGGGCAGTCGCTGGGAGATGAGTGGTCAGGAGCATTCTGCCTGAGAGCAGACTGAATAGCCCACTGAGAGAGTCAAATCCCTCTCAAGTGCTTATCATTTGTAGGGTTATGAAGCTGTTGCTGGGTTGTTGAAGATTCCTATTAAATATGAGGCTATTTAGGGACTGAGTGCCGTCCTTGAGCTTGTTGATGTCTATATTCTGGTCATCTGAATCAGCCCCTGATTGTTCCTATCCTCAGGATCTGTGTTGTGCACATGGTTGAGGGTTATAAAAATAATAGTTCCCAAGTTCAACTTTAATGTAGTTCATTTCTGATTAATAATAATAATAAATAATAATAAATGAATAATAATAACATATTCTCCTTTTTCATCAGTTTAACTTGTACTATTATTATTATTATTATTATTATTATTATTATTATTATTATTATTATTATCATCATCATCATTCTTCTTCTTCTTCTTCTTCTTCTTCTTCTTGTTCTTCTTCTTCTTCTTATTATTATTATTATTATTATTAGAACAGGCTCTGTGTCTAAGTGAAGTACAGAGAAAGAAGGAAACATTTTAAATCTCCGACTTGGATCATGAACTGGTGGTATAAGAGAGGATTTTCAACAGTCACAGTGAGGCCTACTAGCACATAGTCACTGTCACACATTTCTATCCCTGATCATAATTTTACAGTGTAACTTGCTCACACACACCACACTGCTGTACAAGTAGGACAGGAAGCAGAATTACAGATGGTGGATCTTCTTTGTCACTGATTCTAATTGCAGCTTCATGATTCTACATTTGATAATAAATCATTAATGTGGAAACAACATGACATACTTTCCCAAGAAGTGCTTAGTGCCTGACAGGATGCTGTAAAAACGTATTTATTAAAGCATATGCTCAAGAACAAAAAAAAAGAAACAACTGCAGTAATGCAGAACATATCAGTACCATAAAATTGATAAAAAGAAATCACTGTACACGCTACAGTGTCTTAAAATCACAGCTTTGCATTGCAAGTTCCAAATGTCCTTAATTTATTTTTTATGTACATAGCATAAAACTTTCTTAAATTTTTAAAAGTTTTTTACTCTGAATAAACACAGATATCATTTGTCAGCTTCATTTGTTAGAAACATTACAACAGCAAGAAACCCCCAAACATATAAAACTATTACAACCACTTTAAGTGTTTAACTGTCGTTACTGAAACTGGAGCATCATTTCGGCTTAATGAATACTGAGATGATAACAGCTGTTTTGGTCATTCAAAAACAATCGTGATATTCCTCAGCCTTATGTAAACCTGTAAATATATAGAACCTAGATCACTTGTCAAACAAGTCCTTGTCAAACGGTGACATGTGCTGAAATTCAATGGGATGAAAATCTGGGTCGTTCAGGATCTCCTTACTTGTAATGCTGGGAGTGCACCAGACCAGCTGCTCATCCGTGGCACAAAGTTCACTTTGGTTGTTTAGATGTGGAGCTTAAGAAATGATCTCGGCTACATACCAAAAATTATTGATGTCTGTTCAGTAGTAAAAATGTGTTACTGCTAGGAATGACGCCTGGAATCTTGGAAGCCGAGAGTCTTTTCTTATCCCAGTTGAAGATTTAGGACAGTGTTTAAATCGCTAAAAAGAACAAGTATTATTCAAGCACAGCAGTTCAATAAAATCTGTATAATTGCTGAGAGTAGTGAATATTCTACAGTAGTTAGATCACAGTTTTATTGGTACTGGTTGAGCTCAGATAAAGACATATTCATGCTGAGATTTTCATTTAATAATCATTGTGTTGCGTTTTTTTTAAAAAACTGGAACATGTGAAACCTTGACTCTTATTGCAAATCAAGCAATCCATGACCTAACCAAGTTTATAGATAGAACATCAGTAACAAGTGCCTGATTTAATCCCAGTATACATAGTGTCAAATAAAACATGACATCAAAACACTTAGTGAACTCTTAATGATCTGCAAATCAGCTGCGCTATGCAAGAAATGTTTTTTTTTTAGTTGCATATACTGTAAAATGCTACAAATGAAAAGCATCCATGCACCTTTTTGGTCAATAAAACAAGCTGAGAAATTGAAGTTCCCATGTTTATGGAGCAAAGTGTCTTAATGAATTATTCACTGGAGAAAGTGGTTTGACCTTTATACCTAAAATTTGTACTGGGTTTATTTAACTTAAATGCATTTTTAAATAAATCTATTATTTGATTCAAAGTATTTTTTGAGTTGAATAAACCCAGTTCAGTTGCTTATAAACACAAGTATTTTAGGTTGAAGGGACAAACCACTTCTTACAGTATTTCTGTGAAATACTTAAAAAACTTAATTTTTTATTTATTTATTTATTTTTCTTTTTTGATTCATTAAGTGCATTTTTTGAATGTTTCTTTGCCTTTTGCTGCTCCAGGCTTCCCATTGCACATTCCTACAAATATATATTTGTAATAATAAATATATAATAAATAATAGTTTAGGTTAAACCTATGGTAAATCTGTAAGAGTTTCTTTTTATATATCCAAAAAGTATCTGATATGTAACATATTATATGTAAAATGAGCCATCAGTTTCATATATGTTACAAAGGAGGTCATATAATTACTATATTCATTTATTTATATATATTATAATGTACCATTTTTTCAACTAACATCACTACCCTTAGTGATGCAAGTACTGGATATATTAATACATTTGAGGTTTACTGAGGGAAGCAAGAGGTGGAAAAAGAGCTTCTGTGAAAATGCTCTCTTAAAGTGCTGGATTAGGGACAGGAGATCTTTGTACATGTTCCACAGGCCTGATTTCCAGCACTGGGGATTTATGAAGGCTGAGAGCATTATCATGTCTCCTCTCACACCAGCTCTGAGGGGAGGGCAGTGGGAAAGCTAGGTACTCTGCGCAACAGCTGGGCCCAGACGTTCTCAGATGAAGAATGATAAGGGAGGGAAAAGCCGAGGAGGAGAAGGGAAATCAATGTGGCCTCAGGCTGGAAAAAGGTGCACAATTAGTAAGATTGGCTACATCAGAAACAATGGAGCTTAAATGTGCTTCAGTTTAGCTATTTAATCTTAGCAGATAGATACACCCAATTATTCTTCACGATAAGCAATCCTGAAGTCTTGATTGTGTTAATGGACTTGATGTCACATGATCCTCTAGTATTGTTGCACTTATATACCTATAACCTTTACTTTTTGTACCATTTTGTATTGTTCTCTATTTTACGACTCTGAAAGTGCTTTAGGAATGCATACTATCTTCCCAATGTCATTTAATAATCGTATTACTTCTATGTAACAGGTGCTGCTTAACAACCTTCAAGAGCCCTTCTCTGAACACGGGAGGTACTTCTTTACTTCATGATTAGTTTACTGAGACAGATTATACATCATGCTGTGAATTTCCCTGGAGTCTCCACTGCAGATCAGTGTGTCGGAAACCAACATGAGGACATGGGTAAAGGTCACCAAGCGATGGCAATCAGAGCAATCAAACTGCATGTTGGCTTGGGAGACATGTCAGGGAAGTGATGGTGGCTTTTACTGACAGGATGGATTGGTTGACAGGAAGTGCGAGTGGATGGAAATGAGCACAAGAACCACATACATAATTGTTATTGCACAATATTCACCCTCTTAATCTGAATCCATATATATATACATATTTGACCCAAGAATTAGGGTTAGTAATGAGTACAGTAAAGGTGGTTTAGGAAGCAAAACTGGCACAACATGCATGTGCACATAAGCCTCTCGAAACTCACGTGCCTTACATTACCTTATTACAACCTAGTCCTCAGTTTTATCGTTTCAGAAAAAAAGGACCATTTTCTTTGCACTACAAGCCAATGCTTCTTTTTTTTCACACTATCCTCATTTCTCCCCTACACACTACCTAAACACTACCATGTTTAAGGTCAAACAGATTTTCTCATAAATGAACTTACCTCTTGTTGGTATTTAGTACAGGACTGACATTCTCTTATGTACCCTGGCTTAATAATCTATCCATGTTTCCCTGATGATAATATTATATTGTTTATTTTCAGTAGCAATCACATTTTCTGAGGTTCATCCAGTACCTTTCTTCAAATTAGGTGACAAACACTGACACCAATGTTTTTTTATTATTAGCAACTAAATGTAGCTCTAATTTACACCGTACCATCCATTCTAACATTTCAAAAACTTGACATTGCCAAAAAATAGTAACATGCAATGTTTCAAAATGTGTCATTATCACATTATTCCATGTCACATAGAAATAATCATTTAAAACGAAGTCATTTCGGAAATTGTCTTTGTTTTTCATTATTAAAGAACTGCTTTTAATTTCGACACATTCTTCAACAGCGTTGGTCTCGGTAAGGTTGTAAACATTACAGCATTTTGCTTTGCTCCTGTAGACGGGTGCATATCATTCTTATCATTTGAAGACTTGATAAGCAATCATACATCGTAATTGTCTTTGGGCTCTTGAGAACGCATAAGGGAGAGCTGGACTGTGATTCTGTCAAATCACAAAATAAGGTAGATCAGTGTAAACACCCTGAGAATCACTGCTCTGGATTTTACTCTTTTTTGCTTTTTTTTTTTTTGTTGTTGTTTTTTTGGCCCTGGCAGCCGATAAAGGATGGTGGCGAATTATGAGGGGAGGGATTGACTGGCAACCACCTCCTCATGGGAACAGTGTTAAGGTGGATTTGGTCGAGTAATATGTTATCAATGAGAACGTCACATGGTGTGGAGTGTGTGGCAGGGAATGACTTGAAGGGGAGAAGGTAGTGGTGGAGAGTGGTCGGGAAACGGGAGGTTATGGACGATCAAAATCAACTAGGCTCACAGGATGGGTTTCAGCTATAACATCAGCAGGTTCCATTGGTAAATGGAAACCCTACAGATTTTTAGCTTTCGTGAAGAGGACAGAACATCCATCCATCCATCCAAGCCTGTCTCATCCATTCTCTCTCTCTCTCTCTCTCTCTCTCGCTCTCTCTCTCTCACACACACACACTCTCACACACACACAGTCATGCATCATGGTTCCTCCAAGACCGAGCACATGGTTTCAGGCACAAACTTGCAATGTGTTACTTGATGAGTTTGAGTGTAGTGGGAGGTGAAGAATAAGACAACAGAAGACAGGTGATGCTAAAATGAACATTTATAATGACTGTTGTTGCTGTCGGGAAAAAAAAAAAATCTTAAAAAACGACTTAATATATATTATCACTAAATCGCTGACTTCACTGGTAATCCACAAGTCAAGAAACACAACTCACTATTTTTACAAACACAATGCTACAATTACATTAAATATTCAATACTTTTCTTTAAGTCAGTTAATGAATGGTGTTAAAATAAACCACTAAAATACTAAAAAACAAAACAGTAATTCATCTTTCCAGTCATTCCCCTTTTTTCTAGTTGTTGTCATTTATTAATAATGTAGAGTAGTTTGAAAAATAAATAAGTTCATGAAGGGTTATCAGAAAAGAAAGCTGGCAGCATAGAAACATTAGATGTGGAGCACAAAGCTCGGTTATGACTCATGGAAATGGTCAGTTGTTCTTCCCTGTCGGGAAACAGGACACGTGAGAACTCATGTGCCTACCAAAGACATCTAATGGACACAGTTTACACTGAACACAGCTGATATGTACACAAGCTCTGTTACGTTCAACTAGCATCGTTTCAAGACTGAAACCTAGCCGGTGAATGTCGAGAAGCTGTTAGTAGCACAAAACATGTTGACTATGAGTTTTAAATGCGGGAAATGTTTTTTGATATGACTGTGAACAGTACTTATGAGATTGATATGCAAAGCGATTTTCAAAGATGATAAACGACAAACTAGCTAGATGTGATATATAAGCGAAGCCTGAATCTTAGCAAGAAGGTGACAGATAAATGGAAGGAAATCCGTTATCAAACCCCTTTCAAGCAGCTTCTATGATTAATGGTTGAAAGCGGTAATAAACTTTTTGCACAAATTTATGAAATCTTTCGACAGTCTATGAAAACGGTCCCTTTTACAATGAGAATTATGGATGTTGCTATAGCATGCTTCATTAAAATCGAACTAATTTGTCTTTACACCTGTCCTATGCCACTTAAAGCGCTCCACAAAACCGATTTTATGCTGCCAGCCCCATTCTGTTGAACGCTCTTCTGGTTACAGTTCAACAAAATCTGACAAAAATATTTACAATGCAAGAGAAAATTAAGTTGTGGAGAAGCAATTGGGATCTTTTTTTTTTTTTTTAGATTTTTTTTTGTTTTGTTTTTCTTTTGCTTTTATTTTTTTTTATCTCTGAGAATTGTCCCCAATGATGAGTTTAACAAAAAAAAAAAAAAAAAAAAAAAAAAAAAAAAAAAAAAAGAAATCCAATCATATCAACTATAATTGCACAGTCTCAAAAAGGTTTGGAGATGGAATGGAGATTTTAAGTCCAAACAGTTGATGAACACAGAAGGGAAGGAAGAAGGTCAATAAAGTTCATGAGGGGTGAAAAGTTCAAAGTTCAGAAGACAGAAGATGACTGCACAGCTGACGTTTACACTCCTCAGCTTTTTTTTCTGAGCATGTTTCTATGTTAAAGAAAAAAAACTGTCATCGAAATGATTTTTTTTTTGTTGTTGTTTAATGTTTCCCATCGAAAAAACTCAAATGGAGAGACTTGGGGGTGAGGAGAGTGACAAGTGCTCCCAACATTATGGCACACAATCAGTGATGTCCTGGAGGTTGAAGAGATGGCAGAGAATTAGGAAAAGCAGTTTATGAGAGGTAGCCAGCCTTTTACCGTGTTATTCCAGATCTCACTTTTTTTTACTGGTTGCATTTTTTTTTTTTGGGTAATGTTGAGGCGTCATGACTGACATCATGTTATGAAGTAACATGCTGGCTTCATGGGTGCGTCCGATGGATGTCCAACATACAAGAGAACTCAAAACGTTTGGAATGGTACTGTTGTCATTTGGCACTCAGGAGAAAGTCTGGGAGGGTGTGAGGGAGAGGTTCGGCAGAAGTGTGGGTAGTGGTTGGAAAAAGGGGGGCAGTGAAAAGTGCAAAAGGGGGAAAGGGAGAGTAAACAGGATACATATGAATGACATTTTTGTTATACTTGGTCTAAGTTAGAGAGTGTCATACAAACAAAAAACAGGTAAATTAAAAAAGAGAGAAAAGAACAGTGATATGACAAATGTGTTCTAACGTTGCTGGTGCTTTGATGGTTACAAGCATAAGAGTGACCCCCAGGGTTTGTTTCGAGGGTCAGGTGGGGCCAGATTGGAGTTGGGAAAAGTGCAATGCTCTAGTAACATGCCCGCAATAAAAGCAATGACCTTCTCAACATCAAATGAACCATAAATTTGCACGAATCTTTACTCTATTGCATGTGACAAAGCCGCCAAACATAGACAAAACATGAGCCTCGATTGTGCAAGAGCACCAACAGAGAAGTGCCACAACATGTCTACACATAAAGCTGCTAAAAGCGTGGAGACAGAAAACCCTTAGCTATAAGCTACAAAATGCCTTAATTAAAGCATGGCTGGCTGCAGTGCAATTTTTGGATCAGATCTTATCATATATGTATATACTGGTTTGGACTTAATAGAGATGTTTTGCGTTTTTGGGGCGTGACCCTCCTTTTTTTCCCAATAATAATAATAATAATAATAATAATAATAATAATAATAATAA
>JAOVVF010000048.1:15990475-16000769 GCA_028565595.1 Duopalatinus emarginatus
AATAATAATAATAATAATAATAATAATAATAATAATAATAATAAATAAGGTGCATCTCCAATTTCTGTAAATTTGTGATAATAAGCTAGCTTGCTTAGGCAATAAATTAATGGCGTTCTCTTTGTGGCACCTTGACAATCAACTCAAAATGCTCATCATGTATTCCTCATTTATCATTTGCTAATGGAGGTATCCAGAGATTAGCGGCTAGCCTGTGATATAAAACATGCCCTTAGCAGAATAGCTTTTGGGGGTTTGGAAGTCACAAAATCTGAACAGCAGAGACAAAGGGCTCAGGTAATCACAACTCATTCACTGTCAATTAGAATTTGGGGCAAAATGTTTATAAAGTACGTATCATCAACATCATGGGTTTGGGCATAATGTGAGTTATAATGTGGCAAAAATAGCAGAAAGCATTAGGCGTAATGTAGCCTTAAAGATGTTAGTATTGGCACACAATATACAAAAACATATCATGCTTTAAAAAGTCATGATTGAAAGTGATATGCAAAGTTATGCAGTGGTGAGTACATTCAAGGACAAGACCTCAGTTTTAGTGAGAAAGAAAACAATCGTTTTAAACCCAATTTTAATTAGGTTGCTTTTGTTATCTTAAAAATCAACAACCACATCTGGACATTATTTCTCTTAAAATATTGTCATACTTCAAAATTGCAAACAAAAAGAAATGCACAATGATTATGTATGAATGGTTTTGGTTCCTGCAGATGGACAAGAAAACTTCTCAGTTTCGAGTTTGTAGAACTAAAAGACAGGTCAGAGTGTGTAAAATAAAACTCCAGTGCTCTTAGTGTTGGCATGCAAAGATTTGTCCTTAAAATGAACGCACGTTGCCTAATGTTTTCTTTCTTTTTTTTTGTATGATTTTCATTTCTTGATTTTTTTTTAAATCCACACGTTACTTTTTGATATCATGCAATATAGACGTGCAAAAAAAGATAACATCTATTTTCACAAAATACATTTTCAGAACTAGAAAAGGCTGTATTAAGAATGCTGATAACGTATTAAACTCATGCTAGCCTAAGTCTACGGCAGTCTTCTCAGCCCCAGTGATGTAGCGTTGATGGCCACATGGCACTATATGCATTTGTCAGGTGAGCAAGATGATTTTCTCATCATACTTTCCTTTTGTATTAGTTCATAAAGGGGCCGAAAACCTTTAACTTAATAGCACTAACATCTATTTTGTTCCTACGAGTTTTAAAAACGGCCACGTTGCTAGTTATACCTTAACTGTGGTTTGTTTGGCACTTTTCACATTTTTTTTTTTTACTTATAAAAGTAAGTCTGCTTGTAGCTAATGGTGTTTAACTCACACATTTACAGTTGCTGAATCTGTAATGAGCTATTTTGGCACGTTCATGTATTCTGTTTAATATAGCAATTATCTTATCATGTAGCATTTATTACACCTCTTAGAACTAGCACACCTCGCTAAACGACTGATCAGATATGTTTATCTTAAATTTTTAGTACGTCACTTATTCAATAGCAGCATCTTCACAACTTAAAAAGTATTAAATATGCAAACCTACTCAACACCTAGGTAAATCGAAAGCTCCTACACAGACAGAATAAAAGACGAGACAGGACGACATGCTACTACGTATATTGCTTCCAGTACTGATCACATTTTTATCTAGTTCCCAAGTTACTAACAACAGAAAAATGCAGACGTCCCCCCCCCCCATAATATGCATTTTGAAGTACTGAAATAAAGGAAAACGAAACGCAAACGAAGCTGCTCCTAGGCACACTATGATGGCACCTGTTCTTAGTTTTCACATTAAAATTTCACAGTAATAGCTTGCTTTTCTCAATGTTACTAAACAAAATGTTTTTGTCATTAATGAATCCTCCTTTATTTATTTCCTGCAAAAAATGTCAGTGTCTGTGTAAGTGTGCTTGTGGGTGCGTGTGTGTGTTTTTTTTTTTGTAGTGTGTCCATGGTGTGTTACATGAGCCTGGAGTGTTTGTATGCATGTATATTGTTCTATGTCTGGGACGCGTATGCACTCTAAAATGCGGAGGCACTGCAGTTCTCAACTATTGCCGCTCTTTACTGGAAATGATGGCAGCCAAAAAAAACATCATTGCCTTCAGTCATTTGGAAAACACATTAACACTACTGTCTACTGCAACTGCTAGCATAATTAGTAACTAGCATCATTAGTGTGTTTAACAAGATGCAAAACTATTTCCTTGTCAGATGAAGCCATAGCTTCTCTTCAAGTCTTTACGCTAACTGCATTTACCCCTAATCAGTAAAACCAACATGTCTTCCTACTAAGGCGCTACACACAGTCTCTTTTTTCAAAGCGTGGACCTGCAGTGGAGTCTAGTGCAAGCATTTCCTCTCTACACAGAAACATCTAGGTCACATCTTCTCTTCTGTCGAGTCATTGTTTTGTGAAAGGGCAAGCAAACATGCACTTTAGCACCAGACATTGCCACCCATGGAGAGATGTGAGAGAAGGGGGTCTTTGGGTTGATGTGTCAAAATGGGAGGTGCACGGAAGTAAAGAGGGGTTGAGAAGAGGTGAGGAAAGGTTGATGGTGTTAGATGGGAATAAAGAAGTCTCCTTACCAATCGGTTCAGATTTACTCTCCCTGGCGTTCCAAATTGAGAAATTGAGAGGAAGACAATCGTATATTTAGTCAGTGAAGAGAGAGAGAGAAAGAGAGAGAGAGCACACTGCTGTCTAGATTCTGCTCGGGGTCTCATATATTTTGTTCTGCTTCTTTTGTTCCTCCAGGCTATTGATATACTGAAAGGCCATTTTGAAATGCTTGAAAATCTCCTTTCAGATGAACTTCAATTACATTTTTGGATTGAAACCACAACGAACATGGGGTTATTTAAGCTGGGCGTCGAATTTTCTTCCCATCATCAAAATTAAATATGGCAACAGGCACCATGAATGCTGGCGGAAATTTAGAGGAAGGCTGGGAACTGAAAGTCTGATATAGTAGCAATATGATACCCAAAGAAATTGCTTATTCATTATTAGTTAGATGTTTTCTGTGTGTAGCAAACCAGTCTGCCCTAAACTCTTTTTTTTTCTGACAACCTATTCGTCCAACTTCTGATATGTTTTTATGTTAATGGTTTTTTTTTTTTCAGACATAGATCCGTGACGTCTGGGCCTTCAAGCATGACCTCCACACTTCACAGTGCATTAAGACAAAATTCAGTGTATTCTAACAACAAAAGTATGCATGTCTATTGGACTGTTTAGCAGCACATAGGTAGTTCTGATGAGTACAGAGAGGTTTTACAAATTCAAAAGAGTGTCCAAAGCTAATGGTACCCACCATATAGGACATAGATCGCTAATAACCCGTAACCAGGTTGAACAAATCAGAAGACAGAAAAGATGTTTTTTTAATCTCTTGCTGCCATGTAACTGTAGTCATTAATAGGGCAACGGCTTAATAAACAGCATCCCTGTGCTCATCAGAACTAAAGTTTTGTTCATGTTTGTAGTTGTTCAGTAGTATCTGTCCACAAAGAGACATATTTCGGTTTGATATATGATACATCTACACAATTTGTCCATAGCCAGTGTCAACTCACTTGAGCAGATGTCGTCACTTAGCTCGCTGAAATTAGATATAGAATTGCACCACATTTTTCTAATAAAGAAAAGAGGACATTTTTTGAATGTTATATGAGATTTCAAGACATAAGGGATTTGATCTCATGAATAAGTTTGTTCTTGTTATCAGTACATTCCCTTGAACTTGTGCAATATTCTACCCCTTTTTATATAATTAGACATGTATATATGTGAATTGTCTAGTTTTTTTTTTACTGATTTGTCTACCCTTAAGTCTGGTGTGGCTCCCTTTTCAATGTATGTGCCTATGTGAGTGTGTATGTGTGTATTCCATGTATTCATTTTAACGTACAGTACATTATCCCTGCTCCTATTCTCTCTGATGGTGCCGACGGTGCAGTTGTCACTGGACTTTAAATAAGACATATATTACACTGTGACATACTATTCAATTCACTTAAATAAAAAACTAAATCCAAAATATTGTCTTTACATTCATGTCAACCTGAATTCACAGATTAATAAAAAATGAAAACACCTCAGTTATGATGGGTGAAATTATATTAATAAATAATATCAATGGTGAGGATTTTTGTAATGAGAGTAGAACTACTGCTAATAATAATAGTATTTAGGTTAATACCAGATGCATATCGCCACATTGTCTGTTTGCTCTGGTACTAACTTGACCCAAGTAGGTGCATTATGCTTTGCCTGTGTCCCCAACCAGATCTATAAACCTTTATGCTAGCATTGCATGGCATGCACCTGGTTTGAAGAGGACTTCAGGTTTTTAGCTAGTAGCTAGAAAGAGAGACCCTAATCAGCTTCCTCTCACTCCCCCAATCCCAGCCTGCCCTGGAGGGACTGGACTGGTTGGGGCTTATGAGGACTTGGACAATGGGTAAAGTGGCATTAATTACCACTGACCACATAGGGGAATCTGCCCTAAGTCTAAAACCCAAGCACTTGTTTGCCATTTCATCAGGCCCACATATAAGGACGTAGGGGTAGGCAATTAAACTGAGGGGTTTAAAATATACAAAAAATAATAATCTTGTCAGCTAGGAAGGGACTGGCAATGGGTACAGGGCTGATTCCAGGTAGGCTTAAGTCCAACTGCTCCACCCTGTTCTCCCCCAACCTCACCACCTGCTGGGAGCTGCAGCAAGCATGCCAGTCTGAAATACCATTCACCACTGTCCAGAAAAAATCAACTCAAAAAGAAAAAACTGAAAAAAGCTAAACCAAATTTTTAACCAATAAAAAATCCTGAAAGATGAAAACTTAAGAAATAAACCCATATATACATTTTACATGTTTTTCTTGGTTTTCATATTTTTACTCATTCCTTTTCTTGCAAGGTGGACTAATTTCCTTCTTTTTTTTAATACTGAAATATGCACGTAGCACATAGTGGATGATTTCCTTCGAAACTTTTGCCCTCCTTTCTCTTTCTCTGTATCTTTCCATCCATCCCCCACTCCTTCTTTCTCCCTGTTTTAGCCCACCTTCTGCGGATTGGTGGCCCTCACACCCTGCTCGTATGTGATTCGCTGGCTGATGAGATACTGGGCTGCCTGTGTGGCAGCAGGTGATCCTGTGATGGTGACTTTTCGGTTCCTAGTGCCAGGAACAAACTCTCCCTTTTTCGAGATCTGGATTCGGGCTCCCGTCAGTTCCTGGTACTCCACGAGTGTCTTGCCACCTTTGCCCAATATAGCTCCCACCAAGTTCTCAGGTACAGCGATCTCCACTACATCCTTCGCACCCTCAGCCAGCTTCTCGTTGGCCAATAATGAACTTGCTACTAGTGGGGAAGCTGCACTCAGGTACCCGTTGGTAGCCCCGGTGGCAGCGGCCAGCGAACCCAGCGTAAATCCTCCCAGGCCTGTGGCAGGGTGGCCGGTACTGGTTGAGGCGTCATTGGCATAGGAAGCCAGCAGGTTGGCAGCTGCAGCGGCAGCAGGGTTTGCGCTGGCTGCCACAGCTGCTAGGACCCCTGAGGCTGCAGCCGGATTAAGCCCCAGACCTAGGGAATTGGTGTTATATCCATAGCTAGCCAATGTGTTAAGAGCTGACGTGATGGCAAGGAGGTCATTTCCTGAGAAGCTGGACATAGCAGCGGCAGGAAAGGCACCCACCCCTGCCAGACTGGCCTGCCCCAAGAGGCTGGAGGCTGTGGCGGCAGCAGCAGCAGCTGCAGCGGGCATCACCTCTGCCGAGTTAGCATACGGTGAGCCTGTTGGGTTGGAGTTAGCCACAGGGCCTGTGACATTAGAGTAGCTGATATTAAGGCAGCTGCTGCTCTGTGGATCCTCCTGGATTTTCTGTACTATTATCTCCACTGCTTTGCGGTTCTGCTCAGGTTCCCCACTGATTGTGACAACACGCTCCTGCAGGTTGATCCCCTCTGGTTTCTGTGAGAGCTGCACCCATGCACCAGACTGCTCCATAACTGCCTTTACTGTAGCACCACCTTTACCAATGATCAGCCCTGCTGTGCTGTTGGGAACAATCAGCTTGGCCTGGAGAACAAAAGCACAGAAAGCAGAGCAGAGAGAAAAACATCAACACACTGAGTAAATGATTAGACGTCAGTTACACCAAACCAGGGTACTGGATTGACTATGAGATAAACATCATTTCTTTATTAATACTTTTTCAACTGAAATAAACCTAGCCATTGAACATGTTCAACTGTGTGGGACTATATTGGCCTGAATCTCTTTGGCTCATATGCACTGATGAATTGCCTGTCTAGAAAAGCGACAGAGGAAGTATAAAAATTGGTTGCCATGGCGTTGTGAGTTTGAAAAGCAATGTTTAACGTTCATTTGGGTACACAAAGTTCTCCCTGCATATTGATTTTATTAAAACACGGCTCATTCTGCTAGAGAACAAACATGTTCGAGCCTTTTTAGTCACTTAGGAAATGATGTCAGAAATAGTGAAGCAGTCATGTTTGTGTTCATGTTGGATAAGCTACAAGCAGAGTTTCCTATTATATAGCAGATGTCCCTCTACCATCATTCTCAACCAGCTCTAATGACAGATACAGTTCAATGAGGATAAACGTAAATGTAGAAAAAGCAGGAGTTGCGTAGTCTAAATAACAGAGAAGGAAAATGATTCAGGATTTTACCTAACAAGTTTTAGGTAAAGTTTTACAATCCCTAAAACAAATCCAAGACATTACATGGCGTAGAAAATATTAAGTGAGTGAGTGAGTGAGTGTGGGTTTTTGTCCTCATGCTTTCTGCACTGTGAATCACTGGGTAAAAAGAGGCTCCTCGTGAAAAGCATCGACTCCCAGGGGTCAGTGTTTCCATGGCAACTCGACTCCAGCATTCAAGGGGCGACTGAAAGGGAGTCGGAACAGTGCATAGCAACCAACCACCCTTTTCTACCCATGGAAATACACACACACACACACACACACACACACACACACACACACACACACACACACACACACACCTGCGCACACATAAATACCACCCTGCTCTTAAAACATGACCCACTTCATTTAAGAAATATTTGTTGAGACACAGGCATGAATATTTAGAAGTGTTATATCATGGCCCCAAAGACCCCAGAAAACCCCATATGTCTCTATTGTTGTTTTGAGGATGTAGAAGAAGATGGGGGTGGCATGTTTACCTGTCACTGACAATCAGAATCCATCTAAGCAATGCCTATGGGACAAACCTATGGGGTTCATGGGGTAAAATGTATGAAGTATAATATATAGAACAGTGTAACCACGTGTACAACCGATGCTTTGAACGTCAGCCATTAATTAGTTCCATTTTATACAATGAAATCACCAGGCTGATATCACGTTTACACAGTTCTGAATTCTGTATTTGTACACTGTCACAATGACAGATAGAGAAAGGAAAATACTTTAAAGAAATGGGAGGAGAACACTAAAAGAGCCGAGAAGGAGAAATATGTGCGTGTGTGTATGTGAGTGAACGAAGTGAATAGGAAAGGAGTGAGGGAAAGGGGGAGGTGATTGGCTCGGTCTTGCACTTGTTTCTTTTGTTTTCTTCCCCTTTCACTTTATGCATCATGCTGCAGTGCGCTGCCTGAAAACACGCTGCTCCAGAGGCTGCTGAGCTCCATAGCCACGGCTTTATCGAAAGTACATTTACATAGAAATTGAAGGCAGGTCCTAACATTCACTTTCCCTCCTCAAATAAAAAAAAGTAGGATTGTGTTAATATGGTGAAATGTGCCCCCCACAAACACCCCCCCCCCTTTATAATACAATAGAAATTAAATCACATTGTGGAAGAAGCTAACAAACTGCAAGTAAAACAGGAAAACACCAAGATCAGGTGGATTATATTATACTTTTATTTAATGCCTAGATAAATAAATAAATTTTAAATATTTACAAAATCTTAAAGAGCAATATTTAACAAATTGTACGAAATTGTACAATTTTAATTTAATAAAATTGTATTTAATACATTTAAATCAATTTAATGTAATAAATGCAAAAATATTTTCAGGATGTTTTTTAAAAAAAATCATAATACAGATACTGAAAACACATTATAAAATGTGTTTACTATGATAATTTATCACAATATTGATACTATATCATTTATTTAGCCTTATTTCTGTTTATTATTATTATTATTATTGTTATTCTTTTTATTATTATTATTCTTATTATTATTATATTTGTCGGGCTCATAGGTTGGAACAGTTCAACTTGTTTGTGAGGAAAATTTCCCGATCCTCCTTTTATATACCATGGAGAGAGAAGAAAAAACCAGGGAATGTATAATAAATAGATGGCGTTAGAGAGAAAGAGGAACAGGGAGGGCATGTGAGACAAAAGAAAAGAGAGTGTGTATGTGTATGTTTGAAAATAAGCAAGATCTGCTCATGGCTCTCCATCCATATGGAATCACTAACCTTTGATGAACTGTGAGCATGTGTGGAGTTTACAGGGGGTTGTGGGTAATGGGTAATATAATGCAGCTCAGCCATAAAGGATCTGTGCATTCTTAACGCCTGTTTCAAAGCCACACTTGTTTTTTTTTTTTTGCTACATCTGCCTCACAAAATAAATAAAACGAGAGCAGAGTCTGAACCCAGCACAAATTCAACAAAGGAAAAGCCTTCATTCTGCTGAGCTTTCGCTGAAGCTGCAAATGAGCCCCCCTGAGCCTGTGCAATCACACATCTAAAGACGCTCTCCAACAGGCCACACTGACACATGCAGCATTGTGTACAAACCCTCTGGAAACACTTCACACCACTGCCCAAGTAAACATGAAACCTAAACGTGCATCTATTTTCTAATAGCATCATGACAAAACCCGAGTCCTTCACTGACTGACTGAACACAGTGGGATGGATGGAGGATTTCGACAATAACATAGGGCCTTTATGGTCCCTGCTCAACCCTCCAAGGAAAACAGCAACTGTTCCCCTTCACCACACACACACACCCTGCCCATCTCTGGACCCCAGAGTGATGTGTGACTCCACAACCAAAGCTGTTTGCACTTTGAAGTCTTAAGCGCTTGACTCTAGGATAATCGCCTGTCTCCTGATCCCAGGCTTAATCGTCCATCCCTCTGCTGCATCTGTGTGCCCTGACCACTGGCATTAACGCAGAAAAAAAGCACAACATAACTCGTAGCTGGTTAAAAATAACACCTTGTCCTTTTTCTCACCTCCAGGGTCCAAAGGTTGATCGAGGTTGCACTTCTCCAGTGACGGTCCAGAACCACGTTCACCATCCTCGTGCTTTCGGGTTGAAAAAGATGCAAATAGCTGCTGACTTTTGTTGTCGTTTTTTATTCAGAATGAAGTGAGGGGTTTGCTCTGGCCTGGAGGATTACTATCGCTTCTCATTTCCATCTCTCCCTCTGTCACACTGAGGTTTTTGCTTAACCTTTCTTTCCTTCCACATCAACCTCTGTTGAAATGACACAAGAGAAGACAAGCCAAGAGGAGCAGAGGGGGGAAATTATTGGGCCGTAAATATCGCACATTAAGAGGACGTGATTAGGACTCGATGAGTCTGTTGTTCATCCTGCATTATTTAGTTGTGTATTGGGAACGTTTCACTGTTAACAGAAGCACGTCTCTCTCATACGCTTACACCAAGTCACGGTGTACATCAAATGACCCCTAACAGAAATCTAAGTCATCAAGCCTCCAAAAATAGTTTGACCTAATCAGGAGCAAATCCACCTGCTGCCACACCCATAATGGCTCACACACTGCTGTCCAGGGGTGTGTGGTCTGATCCGAAAACAATATTGCAATATTAAATCTATGAGATTATCACAGTGTATTCCTGGCCTAGGACATACTGTACTGAATCTATATATGACTAAAGCTTGTTAATCATTTTTATCCCTCCCTCTGTAGCTCTATATTGTTAGCTTTATTTCCCACCTGAATTCCACCTGAAGCTTGCTGAGGAACCTCAGACATTCTTTCACTGAGCATGCAGCACTGTTGTGGATATGTGTAAAAACTTACAGCTTGATTAACAAGTCTTGCAATGCATGTGGTTACTTTGACGTAACAGGGTTTCATCACTGCAGTGGTCTGATTATTTTTTTTTTTGGTTAAATTCAATATGTCTTTTTATACATTTTACATTTACGGCATTTGGCAGACGCTCTTATCCAGAGCGACTTACAAGGTTATTAGTATTACAGGTAGGC
>JAOVVF010000048.1:16000847-16030120 GCA_028565595.1 Duopalatinus emarginatus
TGTAGCACAGACTGGCTGCCCAGACCAGGAATCGAACCCAGGTCTCTCACATGGAAGCCAATGATGTTACCACTGTAATATCTATTGTTAATATATAAATATTAAAACTATGAAATAACATAAAATAGTATATTTAATCTACATTTAATATCATTTTTATATATCTGGCACTCTCTGGTTTCCTCTTATATTCCTTGAAATATAAAAAAAAACATTTTATTGTGGAACATTTATTTTTTCTGTAAATAAATTCACTCACTCACTCACTTACTCATATCTAAGCCACTTATCATACTTCTGGATCACATCTGCAGATTATCCAAGCACTGTGAAATTAAATAATATCTAGACATTTATATTTTCAACATAAAATTTTAAAATAAAAAAAAGTCTGTAGAATCCAGACAAATATTCGTTTGGTCATTTGTGTCAAACTTTCGGCTTTTCGTTCTACATGTTACTAAAGATCACATGTCTGATTAATCACTTCTGGGAATAAAAAGCTGGTGTTAGTAAAACTGATGATAAACTTTACCTAAATGTTAACATAAACAACTTTCCTGAAGTGGTATGTAATCAGACAACCTGTTCCTCGCAGGCATCTACACGCACAACACTACATAAAAGGCGTTCTTGATACATGTATATTTTATACGATTTTAATTTATTATTCATTTTTCCAGGATTTTAGACAGCTCGCATCCTGCCTTCATCAAAGTATTCCACAACGAGCCTCCCAGGGGTCAGAGATGATGAGAAGGTGTGATGAGGCCGAGTGTGTATGTAACTCTGACGCTGATTAATGAGTACATCCACATGCAGATTCCTAGGTGCTGCTGGATCACCTTTGTTAATATCAGACATGTTTTAATGCCTACATACAGAATTAAAAGATTTATTATTTAAGTAGAAAAATGTAAAATAATATTTTAATAATGTAATAATAGTGTTTTTGCAGGACATAATGTTTAAGTTCAGAGCAAAACTGATGTAATAAAGAATAACTAATAAGAGATACATTATTATTATTATTATTATTATTATTATTATTATTATACTGAATATATTGCTATAGCAATAATGACTAGAGCCTTTCTTAAATTAATACAATAGAAATATCGAATTATTAAATTAGCATTATTATATTTTAATGTATTATATTTTTAGCATCAACTATAAACTGAAATACTGTTAGCTGAAACATGCATCGAATAATCAGGCTGACAGCAGCATCAATCAGAACTGCATGAGTGCTTCCTGCAAATGCATCGCCAACTCTTTCCCCAAAACGACCTACATCTGACTCCACACACACAACCACACACACATACACACAGACTCTGACAGCCAACTTGTAATTCCTTCCTCCAAGAAGAGATCTGAGCCCAGCATTTGGGGGGATGCACTTCCTTGTCAGACAACCAGTGTTGTGTAAGGCTTTCCCTCTGCACTGGCTGCTCTCCAAATTGGATCAATACTTGACAGAAAAAGAGAATGACCTTTTTTGCAGTGGTTGGATGGATTTGAAGGTTAAAAATGGCATAAATTATTTCTGGCAAATTGCCCCCCACCTCCCTTTTTTTTAAATTCCAATGTTATAGCAATTTCCCTGATGTCGCTTTTAATTTAGCAGACAAGTGTGGCACACTGCTCTTTTATGTGTGTGTGTGTGTGTGTGTGTGTGTTCGCTCCAATGAGAACTCTTATTAGATTCAAAATGCAGGATAATTAAATAGGCTAGTGTTTGTTGGAATCTAGAGGGAAATGATGGTTTGGGTAGCAAATTGCAACACCACTGAAGTCAATCCCCAACCATCAACATCGATAAAATGAAGAGGCACTAATACTGTAGGGATTACGTCTATCAGTGATATATAAGATTTATTAAAAGACCGCCACCATTCTTTTTTTTACCATGACTAGACTTTTGGAATTTAAATTTAAATACAAACACATTTTATAATATTTAAACAAATCTGATTAGATACCAATGCTATAAAATATACAGGCTATATTTATATAATTTATATTTAATTTATATTTATATTAAATAGTTATATAACTGTCCAAATCATTCCACAGATACTTGAGCACACTTAATTAAAATTAAAAGTTACAATTCTTAAAATTTTATTTAAATTTTATTTAAATTACTTTAAAAAAAAGGATTTTCCACAAATTTTCCTTATGAACTGTCTTAAATTCATGGAGACTCCTTATTTCCTGTGCATTTTTAGGCCACTTCCTGTAGGGAGCAAGCAATAACAGGATGTGGGAAGCAGGTGTTGCATTAGTGAGGAAGAGGTCAGAGGAAACTCAGCCTCCACTGAGGAACCACTGGCAGGCGAGAGTAAGTGGACAAATGAAAATGGGAGTAGATTTCTGGGCTGTATTTATTCATGAATGCTGCCTTTTTCCTTTCCTTAAAATCGCTTCCTTTACCTCAGTGGAAAATGAGATTCGGAGACAACAGGGGAAGACAGTCCACTTTCATTTGCGAACTGATATATGTGTTAGTTTGGGGAAATTTGCAGACTTTTATAAACAATGAAAAGTTAATAAATGAAATAGACAATAGCTTAATATAGACAAATAGACAAGCTTCTACAAACGTGTATCACAAAGACATCCCTCTTCATATTATATAATATATATGTTTTATAAATTGTGTCTTATCCACCTAAATTCAGGGTCTTGCATCTACACGTGACACATCACTGAAACAATGTCAGCTGTATAAATTCTACGATAAGCTGTTCAGTAAGGCCGTGATGGCAGATTCTGATACAGATTTGTGTTTAGGTCCAATTTGTTCACAGTGCAAATGTTTTCTCCTGTTTTTTTTTGTTTGTTTTTTTAACATAAAATTACTTATATGAATTCTGCTAGCATTATAAATAAGTTTTGTTTATAAATCACAAAATACAAAATCAGCTCAGGCCATTCTAAGTTAATCTAGGTGAGGTATCTGATGAAAAACCTGCAAATTTGGATCATATCACATTTATTATTTTGATTGACTTTGTTTTGACAGTTATCATAATACGCTATAAATAATTAAAAATGTGACAATCTAAGTTAGACAAGGCTAAAATACTAAAATGGTAATGCCTTTTGTAAATGAACTTCTAGCTAGTTCAGTATAAATTAGCTAGCAGCCTAGATAATTAGAAATTACATACATTTCCAAGATGCATAATAAAGTAAATTCATATATTCTCATATTAGTGAGCGTAAATGTGAGCAATGCTCTTAAGCTGTTTTAATTTTAATTTTTAATTTTCAGCATTTTTTAAATTCGAAACGTTTTAAAATAATGTGTCGAACATCTCATCATGAACAGAGGAATACTGACACTTCACAGTGTATTAAATTCCTCAGTAACCTTTTAGTATGATTTTAATGGTCATCAGATTACGATCATCAAAATGATTTAGCATTTAGAAAATATCACGATCTGTCATATCATATGAAATCCATAGCATGTCAACACAGAGCACGCTGTTGTAAAGGCACAAGGAGGCGGTCCTGTCTACCGGCTTCAGAAGAAATTTGGTGTTAGCTGTCCTCATGCCCTACCACCATTTGGCCATGAGATTAGTGGCTGTCGATCCTTTCAGGAGGCTGGCAGCTGTTGTTTAACATGGCTTCACATCTTATCTTACATCCCTCGGTCAGTGTGCCCCCTGGGCCCTGCAGTAATGAGACACATGCCACGACAGCCGCGCTTCTGACAATATGTGCAGAAAAAAAAAAAAACGGAACACAGAAACTGGATCAAACAGCGTTATTGTTGCTGATCCACCCATCGCCGTCTGGCAGCCTAACAGATTCTACAAAGGCACCAGTTTGCAAATGTGCTCAGTATTATTGATCACAATAGTGCACATTTTGTTCATTTATCTAACCATATGAATCGACGGTAGCAACACTGTGCCTTGCTGTGCACATGGTTATAGTTTGAAGCTGTAAAATCGAATGTGCGTACAAATCAGTGACACGGTGTGCTTCCTTATGACTGCTGCTTGGCTGTGTGAAGGGATGAAGAGACAGTACAGTCACACCAGTGAAGAGGTGCGTCGCCTGTCTGATAACTCCTGTAATCATGTGCATTAATAAATAGGACAACAGCTACGCAGAAACAGACAGCCTACATTCAGCCCCCTCCCTTTTCTCCTAAGAATCCCAGTTATAGCTCTACAGAGACTGCAACACAAGTATAAAAAACAGCGGCGCTCAGGAGTGAATTATAGTCCCGGGAATAGGCGTATCAGTGTTTTAAAGTATGCATAAATAGTGACCCGGCGCCCTCTTTTGCCTGAGGTCCGTTTAATTAAGAGAATCAGAATTGCAATCAATGCTAAATAACAATGCAGAGGCCTACAGGATCGATGGTGCGTAATCGTAAAGTTGACTTGTGGTAATAATTGCTTAAACAGGCAGCTGGAACACAATCAATGATGTGTATAATCGAGCCATGTGATCGCAATCTTTGTGTGTTTGTTTGTAATACAAAAGGCCAACACGCACATTTTATAACCAAGAAGATCCAGCTTTACAATGTGTGTTAATGCAATCAAAATGTGGCTCCTGACTTTCCTTTATGTGTTTACAAGATTTTGGCTTTATTAGCAGATGTTAACAGTCCTAAGGTCATTTGGATAGTCCCATCCTAGTTAGCACTTCTAAATCAAATGCATCTGAATCCTAACCCAGAGTTGCAGTGCTGAACCCCAGGAAATGAACGAAAGGAAGCTGTATTCAGGCTAGCACACTGCGTTATAGTTAGATGTCACATAATCGTTTCACATCTGTTTTTTTTTTAATTCTAAGTCTATCCATTCCATGCTGTACGGAGATTTTCTGAAATGAGAGGAAGTGTCAGTATGGTGGCATGGAGCATGTTTTGAGGATGCAAGGCCTCACCTGTTTGATGCGGTCTGGGTTGACCGTGGTCTGTGGCTGAAGTATGCTGACTGGCTCTGTTTTGGCGGCGCTCTGAGGCATCTCCCGGACCTTCTCGGCTATGAAATCGTGGACACTGTTAAGGGCCTCCACGGTGCCCTGGATCAAACACACTCGCTCAGTCGTTCCTGCCGAAGACGGAAAATAAGAGAAGAAAGATAGACGTTTAGTTAGGCCAAGTGATGGCACATAACCTCATGCGACTACTGAATGATTTGTGTAAGAAGGTTTTCATGGAAAATACATTATGACTCTTGATACTTTCAGTCTTCCAATTCCAAAGTTTCACAACTCATCCATAGTGGCTGGTACGATGCAATAAAACATATCCGGCCATGAATTATCATTTAGTAAGCCTGTTAGTCAGCAGTAACCACAAACTACTTTCCAAAGGGCAGTGATTTACTGGTGTTCAGCATGTTCTTGATGGTAATGACTTGTGAAGTGGCAGGCACAGTGATGTAGCATATTTTATATAACCTGCAAGCTTCCACAATCAACCTTAGCTGAGAAATCCACTTGAGCTTAGACATCACACATTTTCTCATTTTACCAGCATAACCAGCATAGAAGACGTTATCAAACAAGCCTTCGAGCAGAAATGTCACGGCTGACTCGGTACAAATCCAGGCACACTATTTGGCAGGACTGACAGTACCCATTTAGTGAATAAAGATGTGCACATGTATATAATATGAATCTGTGTACATTCAGACTGGACTTCTGATAGCAGCTGCAAAAACAGGGCTACTATTTTCGGCAGTCACAGATGGTCTTTCATTAGTTGGTTACCCAAGTTTCCAAGTTTAATTAATTCTGGTATGATATCAGATCTCAACATGGTGTTTAATGGGCAGCAGGAGTTTGTCACCAGTGAAATGCAAATAATATAATGTCTGCATTTACACTACACAGTACTTTCAAGATTCATACATTTATCATTGTTTCAGTGAACTCCAAGCCTCTAGATGCATTTCAAAATGAAGGGTGTACATGAGAGGATAACAAAGTGTCAACCATGCTTCAAAAGCAGCCAAGAATTTGGGCTTGAGCTTCCAAAAACACAACAATAAACACCAAAGACATGAGTGTGTGTGTGCGATATCTTGAGTGAGAGAGAGAGTGAATTAAACTAATCCTAAGCCAGGAACTCTCTAGGCCTCTGGGAGGTTGGGATGCAAATGGGCTCTTATCAGCACTGTGCAGTAAGAGCTTCCGACTTCCTCTAGCCTGCCATTGTTTTTCTGCAGTGAATGTGATTGGGCCGGGTCCCACCTTGCTGCATGGAGCTCTCCTATAAATAAACCGAACTGAAGGAATATCACACTCGTGGTTCATGTTCAAAAAAAAAAAAAAAAGCGAAAAGAAAGCTTTGCTAAGCTCCTGACAGCTGGTGGCCCAAAAGTAATCTGGGACAGACCAATCAGAGAGGCAGATTACTGAAGCGGAGATCACCATTGTTTTGGCAGCAAGTTGAGAAGGGGTATGCTGAATGGAAACAGACACCATGTCAGAAACAGCCAAAGACCCATAGACACATCACAGCTAAACACAACCCAACTTCTTAGTTTGTTAAACATGAATATGAATGCGCTATTATAGTTAGCATGTTAATATTCTGTGTCATGTTGATGTGTTGACAGCTTGATATAAAAGGACTTGGCAGGCTGGGTGACTGTGTTAGTGCCACATTGTGACAAAGACTGGATTTCTATTCCACATAGTGCACTGTGCATTGTGGAAAGCTGGTCTGACTTAAAAAAAAACCCGTCTGTACAGGAAATACAGAAATAGTGTAAAACCAATAGAAATATGTTTTGGACTGTGTGCAAAAGCCATCCAGATAGACCGCTATAAAATCTGAATACAAATACAAGTCCTTTGGGAGATAAGGTGGACTTCTGGCTCAGTTTTGTGCTCCTTTTTCACTGAGATGTACCTTCCAGGAATAGAGACAGTCCTGCATGCTCATCTACAACCCCATCTGATATACATCAACATGTGTGCGACTGTACCATAAGGAAATATCATCTGCCTCAGTCGCAGTATGAAAAAAGGTCTTAAAAAAGGTATTGTCCAGTTCATGGTTTTTATACAGTCATCTAGGGAATGCCACCGTGGCTGTATGGTAAATTGTTTTTGTGGAATTGTTAATTGAGTGAGTCAGACGTTCCTCCCTCGCGGGGGCTATGTGGGCCTCCACTTCACTAGTCCTGCTACTGAGAACATTTACACATTTTATAACAAATATTGTTAGAATAACTGAACACTCATTATAATAAGGATAATATGATGTGTTCTTGACAAAACAAGATGTGCCGTAGAGGACCGAGATTCAGCACACCACAGAGCTTATGAATCATTATGATACTGGACATCGATTGCATCCATTAAAGGTAAATGTTACGTAAATACACTTTTGTAATATTTAGTGAAATTCTTTTTTAATTAATAATTCAGCTCTCAATAATATATTATCACAGATGAAAATTGCTGGTCTCTGTAGTCCAATGTGGTCTATAAATAGAGGGGATGGAGGGACAAATGCCATAGACCACCAACATTTAACCAATCAGGACACAAAGGTACTGTATCTCTGAGCTTTTCAGTAACACAGTAAAACAGTATTAAAGCTCAAATGGATATTGTGAGCTTGAATACAGACCGAAACCATATCTAACTGGGTGTTTTTCCCTGTTGCCTAGAGTGCAAATCAAAGCCAATCGAAAACACTCATGAGCTCATATAAAAGGAAACATGATTAACTGCCCTGAGAGGTTGCATAAGCATCAGTTTGGAAGGATGTCGTGTATGACTTATATGTGTCTCCAAGGAAAACCATACTGGCCTTCACACTCGCAGACTGGCTGCAGTGATGACTAACTAGTAAGTAGTTACTACAGTAAATCGTGTAAAATTAAAATGGAAATCGGATTGTGATTTTACCAGTAAAACTAAAAATCCCCCTTGTGCTGGTATTCATGTGTTCAACCTAGGCATGTGTTTTGGGAATAGCAGAGAGGGAGGGAACACTAAGGATGTGGCCAAATATATTTAAAATTCCATAAAAATCAGCAACTATATGTTTAACAGGACACTATTCATACAACACGCTAGGACACTGAGAATGTTCAAATGGAAACATTATAGACAAGAAACACTGAAGTACAGCCAGGTGATGCTCTCCTTTACACACTGTGCTCCTAAAAGTCTGTCCTTGGAGAGAGGGGATGACTGTCATTCAAAAAGTGCTGATCACTGCATTTCCAAATTTAATGGAGGAGGGAAGAAGATGGGTCGATCAATGGATTGACAGGGCACTGAAACCACAGATTATAACCTCAGAAAACTCAATAACCAATTACACTGCCATGTGCAGCATAACAGATGAGAGCAACTGTTGGAAAGCAAAAAATGGAGCTGTCACTGAAGATACACAGTAAATGTAATGTCCAGGGAATCGTCTCCATGCTGAACCCGATTATCTGAGCACATTTTGGCTCCTGCTCGTCCAACTCCTTCAGAGCCATCCAACTGAGGCCCACAGGAGCTCTGGAGGATAGGACCCTGCCCTTGGACAAGTTTACAGATGTTTCCTGGCTTTGCCTCCGATTCAGACATGAGAGAGTGAGAAAGTGTGCAGGAGGTACTGTGAAAAGAGGAGGGGCCTGAAATAAACAGCAATCACCCTTCCTCTTGTATGTTCCTGTCTGCTTAATACAAGCCAGTTGATTGCAGTTACCAACCAGATGGGTCCTGGACGAGATGGCCATTCAAAACAGGGACGAGAATGTGTGATGCAGTTCGGTTGTTGTAAAGCGGGACGGTCCAGGCCCAGGCCCAGACCCTATGACATAGCTCCATCACCATGGTAACTGGCAGACCCCCTGAAAATATTGTGGGGCAGCTGCAGATGATGTAATGTGTTTTTATTCAAAGTAAAGAGGCAGCATGCAAGGCAGTGACAGCGAAGCAGCATTGCATGTGCTTATGTCATTATGTTAAAGACGTTTCAAATGGCTTCCACGCAAATCACATTATGTCATTGAAACTGGCCATGTAGTTAACGTGTCAGTTTACTTTTGCGCTCCCCTGTGAACACAAACGCTGCCTCAGCTGACTAGACTGAACTGCAGACTTAGTTAGGGGAGAGGAAATTCAGGAGCATTCAGTGACCTTTGCTTTGTTCTCATGTTCATTTGTGCAGCACAGCTTTTCCTGCCCCATGGAACAGTCAGGGGGAACAGTGCAGGAAGGGTAAGCAAGTCTCCAAAGAATAAGAAAAGCCTTGGAAGAAATGGTAAATTCCTATTCGGTGATGTCAGTTTTATTGAGGGCTTCATGTCCCTACCTCCCCATGACTTCTTTCTTCAGTTTAACCTAATCCTGAACCCGCACCCCATCCCAACGGCCCACCCCCTCACCCCTCTTCTTGCGCACACAACCTACTGTAGACTCATGTCGACATGGGGCCCATGGTAGGAAACAGCTGGAGGATCATAACTGTGTAACTGCCTTCATCTTTACTCACAAGCATGTACTTTCTCTCATCTATCCAAAACCTGACTTCACACTGAGCTGGGAGGTTTGAGGATAAGCAGAGCACGGTCAGAAGGAGAGAGACATGGCACGAAAAGTGCAACAAAATATAAAAATATGTGTAACGAAATGTGTTAAGTATTCATCTTAATTTAAAAAAAAAGAAAGAAAAGCATTTTTAAACTCATCTTTCCACTGCCTTACACATTCACCATTGCTTTGTCAGTTCATACAATAACAGCCCTAGAATGCACAATTTGAATTTACTACTATTAAAGCAACATGTGCGAGCAAACACACGGAACGTGAGGGCCGTTTCCCCTCGTGTAACCATGTAAACTTTGGGAGAGTGTTTGGGTGACTCATTACCTCATGAGGAAGTGACTTAAAAGCATAGTGGCGAGACCAGATGGGAGCGCTTTGCAGATTTATAAAGGAAGATGTCAAGGAAGTGAGTCTCCTGATATGTCAAAGGCATGCAGGGTTTCTCTTTTTTTCACTCTCACAATCAGACAGCGCAGTATAGCATAGCATGGTTGTGATTTCAATAAAGAACTAGCTGTACCTTGGATAAACGTTTGTGTCCATATCCAGTGCATAATACTCTGCAGGTTGTAGGGTGGTGACATTAGAGATTTTAAACACCAGCGACTGCAGGCATGGCTGTCGACTGTACATAAATCTGCACTGTGTTGCACATACATGAATCTGACTTAGTGCTTCATGTCGCAGAAGCGTGTTTTTTAACCACAGTGGAATAAAAACCTGTTTGCCATATTCAGGATAATGCATAAAGTGAGCTGATTTGCTGATGTCATTTTCTGTAGCTTTAATCATATATGTAGACATGTTTTCTAATCAGTGACTTGGATTTGCATAGTGAGAGTGTTTCTGCAGATGTTTCCTATTAGCGTTAGCAGTAAACACTAACAGTGGTGGTAACAACAATGTTAGAACTTAATACGTAACAAGAAAGGCAGTACTTAATAAAATTGCTATCAGACACTACTGAAGATTGTCATGTTGTTTTTCTTTTTATAAATGGTGAAAGTTGAGCAAATCAGTACATAGCAGATTTAACCATTAGTTCATGTTTATGGTATGGCACACTCGGCTAAGGAAAAATAGATGAAATGGCGGATTTCTGGTTTGTACTGTCGGGTAGAAAGGAGAGCTCTTGAAAAGAAGCGTACGGATTTTCACACATTCTATATTATGGAATGTACATTAATTTATTTAATCAATTATCAGTAGTATTATTAAACTTTGCTACTAGGATGCTGCTAAAAGTGTGCAAAGAATACCACATACCTGTCTAGTGTGAGACCTGAAAACCAATTTGCAACCCTTTTCATTTATGAAATGTAATTGACATATGATATGTAAAAAATAAATCATAATGTATAATGTATAATGCAGCAATATGTATATTGTAATTTATATTTGTACGAAGTCAATAATGACTGGCTATAATGAAAAGTTATAATAATAACTGTAATATTATTATTATTATTATTATTATTGTTGTTGTTGTTGTTATTTTTATTAATAATAATAAAAATAATAATAATAATAACAATATTAAAGTTATTATTATATTATAACTATATAACTTATTATACTATAACTTTTCATCATAGACAGTCATTATTGACTTCATACAAATATATTATTATTATTATTATTATTATTATTATTATTATTATTATTAATAATAATAATAATAATAATACAAACCCAAACATGCTTATATATATATATATATATATATATATATATATGTACATGCAAGTTACTGTGTCTTGCCCACATTTACGTATCACAATCAATAAAATTGCATTCTATTAATTTTCTTTCACAGTTGAAAGGCTTATCTGACTATGGTGCATTGAGCATGATGTAATGCACAAATGCAAGAACACACGCTTGGCTTCATGGACCCGAACACATATCCCTGTGCCTATCTGCGTTCTCTGAAGGCCTGTATGATAAATGCAGCTGGTGTGAATTCCTGGTCAGCACAGCTGATTCCGACAGTGACTGATGTCCTATCTGGCATTAGGCTGAGGAACAGAAGGAGGAGGAGCCATACTCTACTTCACTGTACTCCAGTACCCCATCATAATCCATGGGGTTGCTCAGGCGACCTAATTAAGATCCCTCCCTGCTCTGTATGAATAATGAAGCAGTCTGCCTAAGTTGTGGAGTGACAGAAAAGAGTGCGCATGTGTCTGTGTGTGTGTGTGTGTGTGTGTGTGTGTGTGTGTGTGTGTGTGTGTGCAGAACGAAGGAAGGAACATGCTGAGACTCTCTCTTCACACAGCCTGTCTCCACAGCTGGGCTCCTCCTCCAGGGCCTTTAGATCCCTGCTAACACAGATCACACTCTGCACTTGTCTACTTCAGCCTGGACCGATCTAGAAAAACACATCACTGTTTCCTCCACAGGTGACTGTCCTTGCAGCCACTAAATCAACAAACTAAATTTTTTAAGCAGTCTTATAAGCAGTTATTGGTGTCTAGTACAAAAAAAACACACATTTCCATTTAACTGCTATTATAATGTTATTTTACGTTTCCTAAGTAGGGATTTCTTCAACCGGCTGTGCATGCAATTTCTTCCAGAAAGCATATACTCATAATTAGGCTGCCAAATTTGTACAGAACCAGGGGTAATTAGTATCCAAGCAAAGAGAGAGAGAGAGAGAGAGAGAAAGAGAGAGAGAGAGAGAGAGAGTGTCCAATAAATACTTTCTGCTAATAATATTGCGTTTTGAGAGAGCCATTTAAAAATTGAGAAAATTTCTGTGTCATTTATTTAAGAACATCTGGTAACCTACTTTGCTTGTTTCTTTATAGTGTACAATCAGGCCTTTAACTAGGAAAACCACCATTGGTGCCTTACTCAGAGTGCCATTTTCGGGACACCTTTTCCTAAGTAGTTTCTAATTGCTTCTAAATACAGCTACACTGCTAACATAATCCATGTGATGAGATCTTCTTCCAAAGGAAAGTGATGAGCTGTGCATTGCTGATCATGATCATGGTTAAAAAAAGATAAATATTTTTGTTTGTATCGTGGTGGTTGGATGTATAGCCAGGCACTGATTGCCACTTTTGAAATGGAAACAACTTTTTTCCCAGGTGGGTACAATGTTAGCATTCCTGCTCGTGTGCATGATAAGATCCCTTCAACGAAAGCGTAGTAGGGGTGGATGGGGTTGCGGGTGGGGGAAGTAGCACTATTCCCTCCCTTCTGCTGGATCTCCATGCTTTCCCTCGCTGTCCTCAGCTTGTTGAGTGCATTTCCCACTGGTGGTGTTGGGTTCCACACAAGTGCTCCGAACCCAACACACACCTGTCCTTCTTCACCCACAGTCTGTCAAAGTTGTCTAAACACTGCCTGTCTGGGGGACAGCCAGACTCGATCGCTGGCATGAGCTCGTCTGCCTCCAAAGCAGGCTAAATAACAGGGCCACTCTCCTCATGTGGAGTCCAGAATTTTGCTTTCTCTCTCTATCTCGGATCCGGATTTGCGGTGAGTCATACACATGAGGCTGGAAACTAGTGGAGCCAAACTAGTGAAGAGAGCCAGTACAAAGCTCTGGCTCTTTATCACAACCTTCCAGCACCTCTTAACCAAGAGCCAGGTTTCCATTTACAGTCTGTTCTTTCATCAGCAGCAAAGTCTCTGCTCCATGTGGTGTTCACCTCTGCATTCCCGTCCTGGACCAGTCCACTCTCAGTCCTCAAATCAACAGATGTGGCCCCTGGACCATTGGGACTGAGATCCTTGTGACTGAAATGTGCGTGAGTCTTGAGGTTGCTTCTTTTTGAGACCTGCATTACTCACCCCAGCTTTTGCCTTCAACAGTGACCTTATCCATGGTGACTGGAGAATGCTTGCCGATTTACATCATACACACAATCTGTTCCCTATTTTGTACAGCTGGAATTTCACTGAGGCAATGAGGTTGTGGAGCCAAGCAAGTGCGACCAGAAACACAGGCTAAAGAGTCTCAGCCCTGTCCCGCTATTTGGCCAGCTCAACAAGCACTCAATATTGAGTGTAGAGTATTGCCTAATCACATGCACAAGGAACAAGCTCTTCTATGAACAGCATGCGTTCTGTGTCAGTGCCTGGACAAACACGGCGTAATATGTGCTACTGGATAGCAGGACCTCAGCTGGGATGTAGGTGCAGTCATTATCCAGGCCTAAAGAGCCGGAGGGTGCCATCAGGGTAAAAAGTCTGTGCACTCACCAACAGAAACTGCAGTGATACACAATAACATTTGGACCACACTACTTCAGGCTGAGCTAGGTAAATGTACAGCTCCTGTACAGAAAAAAAACCCTCATCAGCTCTGCCTGTCAAGAGCAGTTTTATTTAACGGTAGTTGCCAAAATGCATACGCTATCATCCTGGACCTGAGCAGGAAGTGACAGGCTCAGGAGTTACAACACACCGCTCAGGATGAGGAGCATCCCCATTAGGGACTGAACAGAAGTGCTCCTTTCCTAACTCAGTGCATGAGTGTAGGAGGTCTTTTCACAAGTGAAATTTGGCCTTTCTCCTCTTTCCTGAGATTTGGCATCGAGTACACTGAGTAAGCCAGACAGCAGAAGAAGACGGTAGCTTTTAGTGACAAAAGCCCTTCTGAAAAGCCGGCTTCTCCGGCTGCACCTGCCCTGTGTGGGAGAGGGAGGTGAATCTGTGGGTAAAGAAGGCTGAAAGCTCTGATTGTGATGCCGGAGATGCACGTGTGGCCTGCCTTCTTCATCTACTGCAGCACTGGCTACAAATTCAGGATTAACAGCAGCCATTATGGTGCTGGGATGAATATCCGAACCTGAAAGACACCACTTTTTTGTCTTGAGCCTTTGTGCTCAACTTTATTGTTTACCCGCTCTCGTTTTGTTCTAGGAGTGCTAGGCTCGCTGTGTCTGCTGGACGTTTTTGGGGGGCATTTTGAATGAATCTGCTGAAGGCTGGGTAAGAAAATAGCAATTAGCAATCAGCAAAATAGCAATTAGCTATCTCCTTTGTGTCTACAGCTTCATGTGTCTGAAAGGGCAGAACCATATACTCTCGCTGGAACAAAAGACGTGTGGTTATGCTGCTATGCCGTTACTCGATATGAGCAAACATTTGAAGTGCAGCGCAAATATTTGCTTTGCATATACAGGAAATATGCACTCAGAAGTAGGAAAAGAGACATTAAATGACAAGCCTGAAACGTTTGTACAAACTTCATGCTTATTAAACCCTTATGCTTAAGCCGCTTTGCTTCTTTTACCTTTGACTCTGCAGAAAATCAAATCAGTGAGACAAAAAGATCAAATGTCAATGCGCATTAACCCTCTCCAGTTCTCATGTACGTGAAGTCCTGTTATCCTGACAGGACAACAGCTGTGCTGCCCGGTCTTGCTGCCACCCTTCACACTCACACCACCTTCAAGTGAAAAAACTCCATCATTCTGGCATTTCTTATCTAACAAATTTGAACAGTGCAAATCATCTCTTTCTGAGGCTTATACATAACCATACAGAAACACACACAACATTGGTATTATTGTGGGGTCAAAGATAATTAGCATTGGCTCATGTGGTGCAATTAAGTGAAGCGCACAGCCTGCGTGTTGAAGGCGACGTTCCGACAGCTGACGGCTTTCTCGACCAAAAGAGAAATGAATCATTAGAGAATGATGGACTAGAGGTAGGATATGGGGGATGTTTGTGATTGTGGATGTGGGTGTGTAAGAGAAAGGCATTGAGCGAGTGCGAGACAAGAGAGTGAGAGAGAGAGAGAGAAAGAGAAAGAGAGAGAGAGTCCGGGGTCATTGAGTGGGGATTAGAGAAATGAAGAGGGGGGGGGGGAGAAGGAGGAGCAGGAGGCAGCTGCGGAACTCTGTCTCTTTTAGGGAGCTGTGGGGGCACAGAGGGGGAGCTTTGTCCCTTATGCTAGGAGGTTGGGTCCGCTCCAAAAGAAACCCACTGCTTGCCTCAATGCACCTCTTTGTGGCAACTCATCACGTTGGGTTTTTAAAAAAGAAAGGTGGCCCCCTGCAAGACACAATGCAGCTGTCCATTGTGCTGGATTGAAGTAGGAGGCTTTTCTTATTTAAAGACCCGGATGCCTGGGCATACACTCTCTGAACCAAGATATAGCTACGAAATGATTACGCATTCATAAACGCATGATGCGAAGGGAGTGAGTGCTATAGGACACCGAAGAGCACAAGTGTCACTGTAGTGAATCCGCAATCAGAGAAGGGCGCTCGAGACCCCTGCATCCTGTGATTGCGGAGTGATCTAACCGAGCACAGGCCAAAAAAGGCTGGCAAGCAGATGGCCTGATTAGCATAGTTGTATTTGATTTTCATCAAAGCTTGCAGTCACGTAATTATTCTGCCTTCAAAGAATAATGTCCGCATAAAGGCTGCTGTTGTCTGACCTGTCACACTGTGCCTAAAGCTTTCCCGCTGAAGCTTCTGTAATAGGTAGCTTTATTGGTAAAGACCCATAATACTTTTGTGGCATGTTGGACAACCGATTTTACAAACGCAAAACAAATAACAGCATGCAAAATATTTGATATGCATTCGGTTTGGGCCGATATAAAGATTTCATATTGTATTAAATACCTTCAGCTATGCCTATATTGCATAATACAATATAATCAAGATGCTTAATAAAATAAATGTTACCTATTTAGATTGTTTTTCTAGCTATGCACTCCTGACTGGTGCATAGAAGCATATAATCTATATAATGCCTTCAGTGAGAAAGATACAAGCAATGCTGTCCTTAAATTTCTTCCAAATCTAAGAATATTGTCCTCAAAATGAGATCTTGTATATTAAAGTCTCCACAATATTACATTTTATGTGCCAAATACTATAAATATATACTTTACGATAATATTTACATTTAATATATTATTACAAAACTGCAAATGTATCCCTGAATGCCAACACCATTAACATCAGTGCCCTTTGTAAACAGTTAAAGTACAGCGAGGCATCCATTGCTGGCTCTTTTCTCTCTTCCATACTTCAAAATGGAGGAAGCCCTGCTGCTCTATGATTGGCTTCGAAATAACAGGGCCTCTCTACGTGACCAGAATTCAGAATCACACATCCATCCTGCAGCTGAGCGACGCAGCCACACGCCATCTCTCGCCTAGATTCCACGGTGGAACTAGAGGGCAGGAGAGAGATGGTTGAGTCCTCGGACGGTCGGGACAGAGGGGGAACTCTCGCCTCTGGAGACGTCACTTTAGTTCGCATCTCCGAGGCGACTGCGGGTGCATGCAAACAAAGCGCCCTTTTGTGTGGGGGAAGGAGAGGCGTGTAAAGAAGGGTGTGTAAAGCTCCCCCCGCAGATCTGCACTGAGAAAAAAAACAGGATGAGCCCAGTAACATAGGATCAGCCTTAGCACGCTATTATAGGATTGTCAATCACTCGGGTCACCTCAGAGACAAATCCGTTGTAGACCGTCGGCATGGGTGCGAAAATGAACCTGGATGCTCGATGCTGAATATGCATGCTATTTGAACATTCCAACCCATGACACCTAGTTACAAAATATATGAACTGCAGTGAATGTTTAAATAATTCCTGCTACATAAACAATATAAAATGAAGCAGATTAATAAAGCTACAAAAATTAATTATACAGATCACCAAAATCACCACAGCCAAATGAATAAAGCAATCGTGGGTCATTTAATCAGCATCTTTTAATTATAATCATAATTATAGCCAAATTGCATTTACAGACACTTCACTAGTACGTGTTTTATGCCACTGATGTGTGTTCGACTCATCAACAAACACTCTTCAGCGAGCATATAAATGTGTAAACACATTATTTCCTGTATACATCTAGTCAAATCCCTGCTTTCCTGACCATAGAAAGAGGTCGGACAGGTTTACTGATGAGCTCATCAGAGGTGGGTGGTTTTCTTCTCGAGAGGTAGTCGCTCGTGTCTGCTCATAGAGACATAAAGAAAATAAAGCGACTGCTGTGCTTATGCAACCTAATAGAACTTTCTATATCAGCATGATTTTATATAATATCTCTGTGTGCCTTATAGATTAAATGCTGAGTAGTATGCAGTATTTCATAAGTGCGTTTTGTATATTTATGACAACAGCATGGTATTACCCTGACTTTCCTGTGCTCCCTTTTTCTCTGCGCCTGTCTGTTACTCTTGCTGTCTCACACTTATACACACACCTCCGAGGGCAGATGGGAGGCCAGTCTGTTTGTCCCTCCCCCAGTCTCGAGGACCTGTGCGGTCAGTGATGTCAAAGGCTCTATTGTCATTCAAAGTGGTCTAGCAGAGTATATTGTCCTGCACGGTTCAGGCCAAACGTTGACCATTCAAGCAACTGGATATTCAATCACTTCACTCTCCTCCCTCTGTTATTCTTTCTTTCTCTGCCTACCTCTGCATCTTGGTCACAATAGACACAATAGACAGTCATGGGCAATTCAGAAACTGATCAGCGATAAAACACTATATTAACTCGCTACAAGCGGTTTCCCGGATTTACGGGGTATGTACGTTGGGGACATTCGGATGTGCAGGGTGATGATGTCTGAAGCACGTGGTTCTTCTGTAACACTATGAAAATAGCACAGCTGGGACAAACCATTGTCATGCATGCCACAAAGGAGGGATTGAGGCGCTCCTATTTTTGAACCTCCACACATAAAATTGGCCCGTAATCCAAGACCTCCTGCTGACTGTAGCACTCCATCACCCCACCCACCCCCCCTTCTCTAACCCCCGACTAAAGCGGGGCACAGACGGCATTATTCTGAGCCTCTGCACTCGTTATCTTGTGATGCCTGATCTAATGATGCCACTCTGTTAACCGAGGCTGATATCTGAGACCAGATAAAACAGGATTCATGAACGGTCTGATCTAAAAGTGAAACTAATTAGAGAAGCTAAATGTTGTACTGGCGTCTACTACACAATGCAAATTAAAGAGAACCTAATGTTCTGCTGTCCTCAGATTTATTATGTGTTTGGAAAAGTTAGCTCAGAAGATGATTGTTAATATTGCAGGCGAAGGTCACCCTGTCAGCTGAAGATTCATTTAAAGGGAACTGTGGCGTGTACTGCAGCCAGGACGACAAGGACTGTGGTGTGAATTATCAAAATGACTTAGGCAGGGGACCAGCTGGACAAATGGAAAAGACTGATGAAAAACCGAAGGAAAGACACAGGGAGTGGATTGCTCTCTATCTTTCTCTCTCTCTCTCTCTCTCTCTCTCTCTCTGGTGCATTTAGCCGCAATCTCATTTCAAGAAGCAAGTGCTTCAGGACAGATCAATACTATTTGTATTGTGCACACATGAGGGAGGGTTTGAGCTGATGTGCCAGTGCATGGGAGGAGGCATCTGTCTAACTTTCCACAATTGATCCACTGTCGAAAATCTGCATCAATGTATTTATGGCAAGTCCCCCTCGTGGCTTTTCATTTTAATTGACTAAAAGGCTTTACATTTGGGCTGAAAAAGTACAGCACCCTCGAGACCTCAGGAGACAGCTAAGTGGTGAAGAGACAGACAGAATGACCTTTACTAAGAACAGTACATGCCACGTTAAGACCACAGTTCCACATTCATGCGATGAACTCTGGGTTCATGACCAAACAAAAAAAAAATCCTTCTTCAGCCAGTAGTCGGAAAGGTGAGGATGTTAGGACAAAATGCTAGTCAGCATTACAGTCATTATAATCACTGTCAGAATCAGGGCTCTGAGAATAGTCTAATCTGCACCACTCTGTGTAAGGACTAGCTAAACATGGGGGTCTCAGGCACTGACTGGCACTGAGGGCGTCACTGGGGCAGCGGCCAGCCTGTATAACGTCACATGGAAAAGAAAACAAAGCCATGGGAGACTAAGGGAATCTCGTTTCTCCTCTAGACGCTCGGCCAAGCCCCAGATGCTCCCTGACAAGCCTTCTCAGACAATGTGGCTTTTACACACTTGAATAACAATAATGTCAAGTGAATCCGACGCCTCTATATGTCACAACATTTTCGGGATTTTCAGACAACACTGTTTATCAAGGCTCAAACGGCTTTGTTTGCTCCGGTGAAAAACATGGCAAGCGATTTAAACAGTCTCATCATATTTAGTCTGTAAAATCTCATTAGTTGAGCTTTAATTGACCTGATTTGGTTTGACGTAGTTTAATATACTTGTTTAAAGACAAATCAAAGTCCTTAGCTTTAGTACAGCATATAGGGACTAATGCAGCTTCTCGGCTCATTCGGTCCTGGGTAGTCGTTGTTAATTATTATTATTATTATTATGATCCTTTTTAGAAACTGATAACATCTATTAATGATGATTCAGATGATTGTGCTGTCACAGAATAAACGTCAGACAAAAGAGCCTCACGTCTCAGCAGCGTGCAAAAACTCGAAAAGCTAAACAACATCAAATAAACCAGGAACATTTCTGGGTAAAACGGAAACAGATACGAAAACTGCATCTTATTCCCAGCCGGATATGTAACGTTGTTGCTTTTCATCTTTTAGTCAAAAAGCTTTAGACCTAAGAAGATTACAGAAGAGAAATCACCAATGTTGATGAAGCATGGGGGAAGGATGGTGTATTTGTGTGCGTGTGTGTGTGTGTGTGTGTGTGTGTGTGTGTGTGTGTGTGTGTGTGCATATGCACAAAGGGGGTTGTGAGCTGTTGCCTTAGAATTAGCTACTGAAAACCACAATCAGTGTGCAGGATTAAGACAAAGCTTTAATGTCACACCCTGTTCTGCTCTAAGGCACAGGAGCTGAACACGGGATCAGGCTCCCGGACGGCCTAAAATAAAAATCAACACGCTGCTCAGCCCAGGATGAGGCTCGACTTTCAAGAAACGGATGATGCAACGTTGGCTTAATTTGTTTCAGTCTGTGTGTGTCAGTGATTTTGGACAGCACTCACGTTCGCAAAACAATGTCACATAATAAAATGTTTAACCAGTATTATAAGCCAGCGTTGTCATGTAGGTCAGATAACATTACTGTGACAAGAACAATATTAGGTTTGGGCTTTGTCTTGTATGATCTCAGTAGGGATGTGATGTATGACTAGATTTGTAAAATATGACTATGTTGATGTTATTAAAAAGTTTGGCTTGGAAGGCCTCACTGGTAACATTTTACACCAATTATTCCACCAGCATCACACTTGTAGACAACCATTACATTACATGTAGCTCGTGCTTTAGGATTGTGCTCAAAAATGACAGAAAATGGAAAAAAAACAAACAAACTCAATGAACTCACCAATGCAAGTTATGGCTCAACAAATCAGATATACTGTTGACAGATAATATCTCCTCCAGCCAATGGTCTGGAACTTATCTGGGTGTCTGATATGTGGTGCCTTTCTAAATTTACCGAATAAACTATGTCCAAGAAAAAAAAGCTGAAAACAAGGGTCCAGGAGGAATGTCTGCTGTGATACATAACGAGGAATCTGTGGTGCCATGCTGGTGCATACTATCATCAAACAGTCTAAGAGCTAGTCAACTCCCACTCGGACCTGATATCAGTGGCAAAAGCAGCAAACACCTGGGTATCTAGCATGAGTGAGGATCACTTCATTTTCCTCCCTCCCACACACTCACTCCTTCACTCAGTGACTCACAATACTCACTCACTCGCCCACCTCGTCCTTTATTTCCATGGGTAAAATCATGATATTTTGTTGTCGTAGAGTGCTGTAATTAAATACATTAATATTCAGAACAAGGCTTTTTGGTAGCTCATAATTTATCTGGCTATTTTTTTTTCCTAAATCAGAATTTTTCCTGAATTGTGCATGACATTGGTCTCTCTCTCTCTCTCTCTCTCTCTCTGTGTGTGTGTGTGTGTGTGTGTGCATGTGTGTGTCTGTCTGTCTGTGTGTGTAAGTGTAAAGATAGATACAATATTATTGCTTGCATAAAAAAATATTAGAAAACACTTCAGAATGGGGGAGGCGTCACATATAAGACATTATTTACAAGCTAATAAGTGTGTAAGTGTGTGTGTGTGTGTGTGTGTGTGTGTAATTAATGACTACAGCTGGCCTTTATTTATTGTTCCTCTTTATTTAAATTCTTTATATATATTTCTATGTTTTACCCACAATTTCCTAATGACTACTGTGTCTGAACACATTGGTAATTGATTTTTTTTTTTTATTTATAACTGTATGCATAATCTCTACCCAAAAATACACATTAATAGATTGTATCTCATACATATTTCTAACTGTTCTTGCGTCTATTTGTTTAAACAAAAATAAAACATGCTCGGGTCAGCATGATCGTTCGACTCAATTACACACATCGTTTTGGACATTTAGGAAATGATGTGGTGCGTGAATAGGATACATCCGCTACACAAATTACAATTTTTATGTAAACTGAGAAATACTACCGATCAGCCAGAACATTAACACTAACAAGGGAAGTGAATAACATTGATTATCTTGTTACAATGGCATCAAAGAAGGCCACCATGTATAACCATGAGCCTGGGGAACCTACCCTGTGACTGGTTCACTGGCTGTCCTTTCTTGGACCACTCTTGGTAGGTACCACTGTACACTGGGAATACCCACACAACCTCTAACCATCACAATTTGCTCCCTGTCAAAGTCACTAAGATGACTGTTGACCTGCTGTTTAATAAATCCCACCCCTTTACAGATGCCACCGTAATGAGATCAGTGTTATTCAGTTCACCTGTTATTGGCTAGCCTGTCTGATCTGATCCCACAAAAGATCTGATGCTACATTTTCAAAGGACTTGTAAAATCCAAGCATTGAAAAGTCAGAACTGTTCTGCAACTGGTCAGACAAGCAGTTTTAATGTTATGTCTGTTTGGTTTATATTAACACTTTTAGGGTACTATACATTTTCTGCAGTTAATTAATTATTAATGTTAGTGTTAAATTAATGTGAACTTCTTCAGTGTAGTGTTACCAAATTTGATTATGAAATTCTGTGTTAAAAATATTTAATACTGGTGCTATGACATTGCTACTTTTTGTCCTCTATAGGCAAGTCACTGTAAATTATGAGTGCCGTTTCTTAGTAAGCCTTATACAACCCTATATTCGATATGAAGGCATCTAATAAATCTTTTCTCCTGCAGTAATGAATGCTGGCCAGTTGCAGCCCAATACTGCTGTAGCCAGCTAATTGCCTCTGAATTAAATGCTGCTGGGGCACTTAGCCAAGATGAAGTAAGAAGAGAGTCTTTGGTGAAGGATAGTGGTCCTTCCGTTGAGAGGTTTCGAATCTGCCTGAATCAGGAATGCCGGACACTGATCCTAAGCAAAAAAAAAAAAAAACACCTCCCCCTACTCACAGCAGGTGGACCTTTTGATTTGTATCCAAGGAAAAGCTAATTTACATACAGATGCCCCCTTCACTGCAGAGGAAGCCCCCCCCCCATCCTCCAATACTCATTCCACCAAACCAACACAGCACCATCGCACCCATCTCTTTCGGAAAATGCTTCCCTACGCATCTCTGTTTATCTCTCGATCTATCTTCCTGTAATTAATTAGTCATTTGAGCAGCACCACTTTAAACACTGGACCATTACAGCACTCAAAGATGACACAACCGCTGAAAGGGCATGCAGCTTTTTGTAGGGAGGTGTCTTGGATCTGGCATCTGCTCTGCTCTGTTCTTGTGGGTGTCTCAGGGGGAAAAAGGACAGAGGTGCCCTGTTGGTCACGGCAACCATGGGCAGGACAAGCAAGTAGCACAACGTTCTTTTAAGAAGGAGCCCAAAAGCCCCCTGCTACTCCTCACTTCCTTTTTCGAAATAGGCCAGAATCCAATCCAAAACTGTGTCTATTCATGACATTAAAAGAACAGCGATATTAAATGCTTATAATACTGTACCACGGTCTCAGGAATAAAAGATAACAACCTACATACTACAACTTTGTTCTGTTTCTTTACTACGGCCTGCATACTCGCTTGTCTTGATCTGCCACGCTGTGCAACCTGAGCCTCGATAAAGGCCATGTGTGGTGGCCGCATGCCAAAGATTACGTCTTTCTCATATGATTTTGATTGAGGATGAAACGTCGTGCCTCTGGAGAAGGCCACATTGTAGCCCTTAGTTAAAACAACATTTATACATACCACAAAATCAATAGCTAAAAGTGTGATATCACTGTGCTTTACCTAATATGATACTTTGTGTCGATGCTGAAATGGGAGGCTGAAACTATAACTTGATGTTGCTGATGTTGGACTGACACATTTCGGTGACTCACCTGGGTAGAAGTCTTTGGATTTGGACAGCTTGATGGTGGCACCCGTCTCTTTTTGTAGCTGCACAATGGTCTGTCCTCCCTTGCCAATAATCGAGCCTGCTGCGTAGCTGGGAATCAGCACCTTCAAGAAGTACTCACCCTCTTCTGAAGAAGGAAAAAAGGGAAAATGTTACTTTAGCAATGAAATTTTTATTTCAAACCTTTTAATCCACCTGATTATTCAGGTTTTTTAACATTAAGGTATTAAAGTCTGGACATGTTGATGTGACCTGGGATTTTTTTTTACTTAAATCAGCCACAGTCTTTGGAGGAATTTAAAAAATCTCACGATCTTTATAATTTAGCTGAACTAGAACCAGTTAGTTAGTTAACTAGCTTGCAAATGTAACAGGCCCAAGTCATGCAACATAGCATAGTCAAGTATTAAGACATACAAACTACAATCTGTCTACTCCAACAATAGTTTAACATTAACTCTGGATACAATCAACCATTTGTTGAGCACAAATCTCAGAACTTAAAATAAAATGTAAAAATAGAGTTAAGCAACTGACATAACTGACATGGGATTGTATAAAACAATGGCAGTTTTCACAAAGGGGAAGCTTATTTTAAAGCTGGGTTTGTTTTTTTGTTACAATCAGATCTCAAATTAACTCGATCCTCTGGATTTGTCCCATTTCCTACATTTGCAATGTTGTAAAAATTGGACGCCAAAAGCCACCCTTGCTCTATCCTTTTTCATAACCTGTATACCTTTTCACAAATTTACTGTAGTTTTGTAAATGAGAAAATAATTCAAAAGTATTAGGCCATGTTGGATCAAACAGTAATTCCTTACACATTGATTTACACAGTATTTATTATCTATCATATCCGGCATCCAAAGAGGAGGCTGGAGGTTAGTCTTTACAGTTAGAGAGATCTATTACTAAGAATAAAAATAGTGAGGAAAGAGGACATACAGGCCTAGAAAAGATCGCTACTGATGTGTGTAAGGCTTCTTATTCAGGTCAGCGGAGTCGCTGTGTGCACATATTCAGTGCTCTGACTTTAACATGACATTGTATCCACCCACTATCGCCGCTTGAGGACACGCCTAATATCCAACCGCTATTAATCCACGCCGGCTCCCACAAGACGGCGCATTAGATTAGATTGGAGTCCAGGAAGAGTTATTTATCTTTGCAGTCATTCTTTTGCGCAAGCTAAGCTACACGAGTGTCCTGCCGAATACTGCTGGCAAATAAAATTAGTAGATAATAAGTATACAGTTAAGTACCGTGCACAGCTGAAAAAGCAGTTTTGTGCAATAGCGTACTCGGATTTTAAAAAAGGTCACACATGTAATAATGCCGAAGCATCGTTGGCACCAGGAAGCGGCGGGACGGACTGTGTCAGTCTGATCAAAAAAGATTCTCAGACTCAGGAAGGTCAGCAGCATGAATAGTTTGGGATGCAAGTGCGGATGGCGCTTGGATTAGCGTTAATAATTGGGTCGGTTTAACAGTCTCTTAATTATCTAATTGTCTTGTGGTAATCCTTTTAGCATCGCCAGGCTGTCTACAGTATCAATATGTGTGAGAAGCTTACTCTGTGCAGATCATAGATTAAAAAACAAGCACGCACATTACTCTTCTGGATTTAACCCAGTGTAATCATACTGACAACAACCTAAAATGAAAAATAGACAAGAACACTATTAACATAAGGAAGATATTAGTTTTTTTTGTCCTGAGCCTCAGCATTGTTTTAACATACCATGGCCTGACTCTACCCATAAATTAGTACAAGTACTTTTTTTTTTTTTTTTTTGCAGTGACCCAGATTTCTGAGAACTGAGATTGCCCTCCTTTTGATTTGGATGTATCTAAATTTAATCACCCCTAATTAATATGTCAGGTTTAATAAATAATTGAGTGAGTATTCTGCACACTTAAGTGTTTTTTCTCCAGAAATACCTAAATAAACATATACCTCATGATTGGTTTATTCCTTATCTACTACGATTGAATACATATATTTTCAATTTCCTACCGACTTTAGATATGATAAAGATGATAAAAAAACAAAGACTCTCTATCTGAAAAAAGGATCTTAAAAGATAAACCATCACACCACATCGTACCATTTTAAAATGGCAAATGCTAGATTTTAATAATAAGAAGAATTCTTCACCCAACTGTAATGTAAAAACTGTTTTTCTTTCAAAGAACCATTCAAATGATCTAATAGAAGTAGATAATACAGAGACAAAGTCTTGTCTCTCACATCTAATCAGCTGTTCCCATCTCATCTGCAAGGAAATGAATCTGGAAACACAATCTGCAAACAAATTTATCTTAAAAATGGTCAGTGCCATCACAGCCCAGCAGTTTGCTCTGTTTGCCTCACATTGCAAGCACTGAGATGTTTATTTCCATTTCAACTTCACCCCCTTCCTAGTGTAAAAATCATCCACAGTAAGAATTCATAATGGTTTTCTCAGTCAGAGTTTTAACAGGTGCATTAAACCAAATGCAGCGGGCTGCTGGAAACAGAAGCCGGAGCACGCTGCACTGCAGGTCAAACCAGAATGCCAGATTCCTCTGTGCTAAAACACTCAGACCAGCATTCCACCTCTTAGGATTTCCCTGGGTATTCCCAGGTAGTGTTTAATTTCTGGCAAATACAAAAAATCTTTGGTCTGGATCTGCGTTACCACAGGGACTCCCGGTTCAAAACCAAGCTCTTAGGGCAATGACTCTGCAAGCCAAGTTTTAACAGGAACAACGTTATTTCCTCTCACTTGTCTGCACAACCCAGCCTGGAAAATCTCACCATATTTCCTGCAGCTATAGTGCAACGCAAAGAAATGCCTCCAAACTGGTGCTCCCATTGTGCGTTATAGGAAGAACGCGAGATCTTGAGAACGCTGCACGCCTTTATTGACTGTGCGTATGCATATTTTTAAGTCAATCACAATATATATGAAATAGATATCCATTTAAACTGTCATGCATAAACAAAGTAACTGGTTGCTAGGAGTTCTGGAGAGATGGAACTCCCAGAATAGGTAACATCAGCCTGGGGATTGAAGGTTCAAATCCTGGGATCTTGTGTCAGGAGCCGTGTGGGTCAAACAGCAGGCTATGGCTGAAGAGCAATAGGGGCAAATATAGTTCCCATAAGCTGTATAACACATGATGAGGACAAACCCTGGCTGCTGATATATACAGTATGTCATACATATTGTTATCTTTGTTATAGCAGCTGCTTGCTATATTTGTTACAATGCTATGAAATCACAAGGAATTAAGCCTTCACATACTGATGCAAAGTGGCTGGATTTTGCGATAGGACTGTCTCATAAACTATCTGACCAAAATATACATCAACATATTAGATAATGTTCTTTCTTTTCACGTAGAATGGGCAATCATGAGGCGACTGCTTAGTTTCTGAGAGCTAGAAATGGCATAAAGAAGGGATCGAATCGTATCCTTTTTTCGAGGCGCTCTTTTCATTGTTCTCATTCATATTCATCGAGCACCCCATGCTCCATTCCGGCACAGACAGGCAGAGCGAGACAAGGTTCTCGTCCAATCCTGTGCTGCCCTCTCAACAGTGAGGCCCACCCAAAGTCCCCCGCCCTTGCAGAGATTTTTTTATCTTTGACGCAGTGCCTTCGAAAAAAAAAAGGAGGAGAAGAACAGCGCCCCCTTTACGCTAAAATCATTCCGAGATCAATGGATAGGCTCGGCAGTGGTTTGGAAGCTAATCAATGGCCGTCACCGATGGAGCGATGGAAAAGTATGGGCTAGGACTAGAGCAGGAATTGGTGAGGGCGCAAACGGCGGCGTAGAAAAAGTGAAAAAACGGCATGGCTTTCGAAAGTATTAACTGCAGCAGCCATGTCGCATGGTTAAGCAGGGGGCTGGCCACAAAAGCAGCTGTATTAGGATCGCTGTACAGCTCTGTCAGTTGTGTTTGAATGGAGTGGGCCAGAGCGAGGAAGCAGCTATTTGTCCTCCATGTAAATGTCTTAGGGGGTTGGGGAAAATCTTCAAACCCAGCTGGCAAATCATGTTTATGTAAGATCTCTTTTTTTGAGAGAGCTCCACGGCCTACTCTTTTACTGGCAGGAGGCATCCCGTCCTTACTTAAATGATGAGAAAGATATAAGCCAGTAGTTGAGTATGTGAGAGGGAGCAGTACTACCGTACAAATCAATACCATAAAAAATGTCCCGTATAGACCGTCTTACAATACATTTCCTGTGCCAAGAGCTCTACCTTTCTTCCATTTCCCTAAGTGTCTCACACTCTGACAGGAACACACACACACACACACACACACATACACACTTCCTCTGTCCCATTTTCCGTAAGAGGGTCACCATCCCCTCATGCTACTCACCAAGGACACCTGCATCCCCTACAACAGTGTACAACACGCCTCCTGTGCCAGTGCTGTCAATTACTAAATTGCCACATTCTACCTTATATATGGTGTTAGAGCTCAGGGCACAGCTCGTGGAAAACCATGAGCAGCTTTATAGTGGTGATGGGGCTAAAACAGCACCATTCCACTAATGTTCTCCTGGCAGACAAATGACTCTCTGTTTTCTGCCAACTTTTTCTAACTATGCATAAAAGGGTTTCTGCAGGCAACATTTAAAATTTAATATGATTTCACAATTTTCTGTAGGAGACCAGGGGTTGTTATTTAGAACAGGGGTTATATACATATACATACATACACACATACATATATGCATATATAGAAATAAACTTTTATACTGTGGTAAAAGTTTTATAACTGTAAATTTCCATAATTGTAGAACAATTAAAAGCAAACAATTTTATTTTAATTACTTCCAGTAAATTAATTTTACATTGTGATTACAGGACACTAAAACTAAAAGATGTACCATGTCGAATAGATCTGATTAGCTTTAAATCATATGAATCATATGCTACATATGAATCATATGAGTATACAGACTCTAGGTAAACACTTAACTAAATCAAACTGTAAAAACCTATATATACCTTAAACTTTTGTGTACTGCATTTGCTGATTTTTCATAATACAGTACACACAAGTCCAAATTTCATATAAATCATCTTTATTGTTGAAGGATGGCAAATATTTATATAACAAATTTGTGTGAGGCAAATAAATTTACCACACAGGGTCTGTTATCTTCACCTGTCTTAACCGGTCCTGGGAGATTATACATTTCAGAAGGTTATACATTTCTCATATGTCCACTAATATTTTAGTAATATTCTAATGTCGTCAATATTAAATAACTCATAGTTGTTTATTTAACATAGTGTTTTGTTTAAATATGTATATTTTTTCTGTAAATACCACACACACACATATACATATATACGTATATATATGTATATGTGTGTGTGTGTGTGTGTGTGTGGTATTTACAGAAAAAATAAATACCA
>JAOVVF010000048.1:16061064-16083936 GCA_028565595.1 Duopalatinus emarginatus
CAATGACGGATTTTTAGCAAGTTATGGCAAAGTTAATGTTACCATTGTGAACATTGTGTTTAAATATAGAGATGTTGGCCACAGTGACAAGTTAGTTTAAAAGATAAAGCCAAATGAAACAGTAATCATTGCCCTTCATTTCTTATTTTGCCAATAAGAAAAAAAAGATGGTTGATGCACCCACTGTGCATGCAGGAAGTGGAAGCTGAGCACTTGTGGGAAATACAGCTCTTATTAATATTAATATCGGTACTAATAAAATGAGTTTTCTTTTTCACAGCTGGTGTTTACTACTGGTTTGCCTTTGTTAAGTATGTTTAATATACATCTGTTGCAAGAAGTCTACAGGGTTATGTTTATAAAAACCTGAGGAAGCTGTTTTCGATCTCTCTCTCTCTCTCCATCTCCCTCTCTCTCCATGTCTCTCTCCCTCTCCCTCTCTCTCCATGTCTCTCCATCTCCCCACAGTTTCTGTATTCATACCTAATCTTGGCTATGTTTTTTTTCCTCCAGGTTATCTGATCATGACAGATGAATGGTTTTCAGAGTACGTTTATGAAGTGGTGGTGGATAAGAAGTTCCTTGATCCTGAAGTGCTGGAGGTCATGCAGCAGAAGCCTGTTATTCTCCCTGCCTGGGATCCAATGGGAGCACTGGCATAACCATGGAGACTGAGCATATCCAATATGACCTCAGCCAGGTCTTTTTGACTCCATCTTTCTTGATCGTTTTTTTTTCCAGAAGAGCCTGTTCTAGATAAAAGAAATAAAATAAAAATGTTCCTTTTTTTACTCGATGCCATTTGTTATCTCATTTCATTGGAATAATCCTTCTTAAAACCAGATTAAATTTGGATTGTAATAATTTGCAATTTGGATGCAATGAATAAGATAATGCTGCAATGATGAAGCAATCACTGAAGATTAATATGGAACAACATGTAAACGTAAAGCACATGTTCCTAGGTTGATGGATTGAGCATCTTTCTATAACGCATTCAGTGCAGGTAATAAACTATTAATTCAAGTTTACAACGAAGCCTTCAAGCTTTTAGGTGTGCACCACAGAACACTAGAACAACAGGTAAGAGTATAAGTGTGATTTGTGTTATTTTTGTTTTGCTGAATTTGTTATGGATGATCAGAGAAGGAATAGTGTGGTGCAGATGGAGAAGTCCGGCTGTGGAAACCGTTAAAGGCTGCCATGGGTAGTAGATCATTTCTCCTTTCCTCTCACTGTACTGTTCAAAAGGCAGTGACAATGTGACCGATGTCTACCGCTAAGGTATGTCAGGGATCCTACATGTACTGGGGGAATTTGCTGGAAATTTATATTCTAGGTCAGGGGTCGGCAACCCAAGTGTTTGAAAGAAATTTTATCTATTCAACAAAAATTAAACCACCTTGGGAGCCATAACATTGTATGTACATTTTATTAAAGTAGGCCTAATGTTTTACCATTTGGGCTGTAAATATGTCTCAGTATGTGCTAATGGCCTTATATAGGCTGAAAATATAATGCAAATGAAAATGCAGTCTTATTTTGCTGTGCTTGGAAGATTTAGCACAGCTATAGCCGCATTTCTCACATGTCTGGCAGGATACTTTTACACAAAAGTAGTAAAAGTTGTAAAATATCTCAGTGTTCAAATTTTGACGAGGCTGAAGTCAGCCTCAAATTTTCAGATTTATGGTGCAGCAGTTACATTCTGGTGCCTCAGACAGGCACCACTTCAAGTGGAATGGGAAAACCCTGAACGAGCTGGTGAATGAGAAATTGACTTGTGACCTTTTAGTGTTTGACAGTATCTTGTTTTAATTAAATGTATCAGGTAACCAGCTGGAGTGTTTATAAATGCAAATGCCCTGTCTTCATTTATCTCTTAAGTGTCTTGTCGACCCTTGGTCTAGGTCATGGAAACACCTAGAAAATAAATAAAGTGATCTGGAAATATTAATGAGGCTTTATCGAATGGGATTACTGATTAAAGTGTGATTCTTCTCCACTAATATTGCATTTATTTAGTTAACAAATATGATATTTAGTACAACAGCACAACTGATTATGATGCTGCTTTAATACAACAGCTGTAAACAAGAAATTAATACAACTGACACCTTAGACATAGTTAATATGATCAAAAAATTAGATTTGCAGTGAAGTCCATAGGCAATGTAGTAATGATTTGAAGTGGAGTGATACAAATAGTGAACTGTGCCAATGCTGTTATACTAGATCTCAGCACATTTGGAAAACTGCTTGTCCAATCACAACAGTAGACCTGAACTAACTCTTGTATAAAAATAGACATCATACAAGAGCCTATTATTCAATAGGCGGTCTACTTGAATATATTTATGTAATCTTTATTTTACCCGGAGAGTCCTGTTGAGATCTTTTTCAAAGAGGCCTTTGCCAAGAGTCCTCATTCTGACCCAATATGGATTTTTATGGGCTTACGTTCAGCCTGTTCCTGTTTTCGTGGAATTCTCTAAACTCTCAGCTTCTACTCATCTTCTACTTGGTGAGAAGTCAGGGGGAGGTCAAATTGTTTAAACCCAATTGTCTTTCTGAATTCAATCACTCTCTGATTTAGCACAGATTAGACCTGTATTTAATTAAAAAAGAAAGAAAATAGCAAAAGGGAAATGTTTAATTAATTGATTAATTAACATTTAATTTAATGTTTTAGATCTTCAACCAAAATTTACTATAAATTTACTATAAAAAGTTGGAAAGGGGATCATTTTATTATTTTGTTTTATTGTTTTATTTTTATTATCTAATACCATAGTTATTTTATTATCTAATACCCTAACTGGCCCTCCTTAGTTATTTAATTAACCAATTTATCAGATTTAATTGATAATTATGTTTTGTTAGACAAAACACGTGCAGGCTAGATTACTACTAGCTCTACTGAATCTAAACATCACTTAAATAAATGTTCTGTAGCAATGTACGGAATCAATGTAAAAAAGTCTCAACAAGCAGCAACTTGGGTCATGATTATGATGCACAATTTAATATTATTTTATCTACATCATTTTTAAAGGGTTACACGGCTGTTTCTAAGGCTTTGTACATAGATTCCACTATAAGAACATTATACCAACAGTCAAGCCTGGTGGTGGTAGTTTGATGGTGTGGGGATTCATAGCTGTTTTGGGATCTGGGCAAATTGCCATAGTTGCCAGGACCATGAATTGTCCTTTCTACGAGAAAATCTTAAGGGAGAATGTCCAAGTGTCAGTCTGTGGTCTGAAGCCTAAGTACAGTTATGCTGTAAGATAAGGATCTGAAGAACAAGAGCAAGTCCAAGTCAGAATGACTCAGAAAAACAAAATTAAGGTTTTGGAGTGGCCTAGTCAAGGTCCTGACTTGAACCTTATTGAGATGCTGTGGCAGGACCTTAAATGGGCACTTCATGCTCAAAAGCCCTCCAGTGTGGCTGAATTAAAGCAATTCTACAAAGAAGAGTGAGCCAAAATTCCTCCACAGTGATGTGAAAGGCTGATCTGTAGTTTGTTGTTGGCACAACCAGTTCTTATGTTTAAGGCCCAATTAGTTTTTATATGACTGATATACATTTGAGGCCAAAAGGATCTGGACAACTGATTATCACAACCAGAGGAGCTTGTTAAACATACTTTTTTCATAACTATGGGCAGTTAAATGAAGTTGCCCCCTGACACACACACACACACTATGCTGCTATAACTGCTTCTGCTAGATTAGGAACGTGGCTGTGAAGGTTTATCTATTCAGCCAAGACAGCATAAGTAAGGTTGGGTACTGATGTTACACAAGAAGGCCTGGTGCACAGTTGCTGTTTCTATTCATCCCAAAGCTGTTCAGTGGAGCTGAGTTCAGGACTTTCTTTTGTATTTCCTGAACATTGTATCTTACTTTGTGCACATTTGATCAAGACTTATTAGTTCTAGTGAATGGAAATTGCCCTTTACTAAGAGTTTCCCAAAATGCTACAGCATACAAAGACATACTAGACAGTTGTGTGCTTCCAACTTTGTGGGAATATTCTGGGGGGAAATGCCATTATCATGGCTGTGATGGTCAGGTGTCCACATACCTTTTATTTTTCAATAAAATACATTAACTTTTAAAAAAGTGTATTTGTATTTTCTTGCAAGTGTGGCTGTGTATGAGTCAGTCCATTAGGGGTCACTAAAGGTCATATACTTCATTCTAATCTTAAGCATATTAGCCAATGTGACTCTCAGATGACTTATAAGCAAGGGTCATGAATGGTAGTTGTGTAAACTTCTGGAAAATTATTTCACAGAAATGAGTGACTTGTGGATGTGGTTTATGTGATGTTCCATAGTGTCCGTGTCGTCCCATATGTCCCTCAATCCTGGCTAATCCTGGATCTGTAACATATCACTTTCAGTCTCTTTTCTCAAATCTTTAGAGAGTGTTTATTCCTAGTAACAACTACTGGATCGGTATAACTGCAAATAAAGAAATTGCTATTCAAGAACATAGCCATCAATAAATGGTATATTAAAGCCCAACTGCTCAATTTTTTACAGAATTTCCCGTTTCAAACCGGGATGCTTGAATCAGTCTCTGGGGATCCACACAAATGATGTCGATACAGTATTTTATATTCAATAAAATGTTCACCCCCTCATAGGAACTGACATGATTGTACTATTTTGTATGGATGTTTAAAGATTTGTTGATTGTGTCTTGTTTGGCCTGATGAGGACTGCTGTAAGAGGCAGTTGGGCCCCATGGAGCAGGCCAAAGGGGAAAAGCTTTAATTGGGTTTTAAAATGTGTATTGATTGTTGGCAGCGTCTTCATGTCCTTGTACCGTCCGAGAGCCTCCAAGAACTTTTACTGTGTACAGTGCTTTTTGCACTTCTCACAATATTCTTTCTCTGTTCAGGTTCTGTACATTTCATCCACATATTTAAAAAAAATTGCAAATACTTAAGTGACGTTGATATGATTCGAGTGTCTGGTTCCATTCTACAAATCCAAGCTGCTTTAATGAACTCTTCACCTATTTTAGATGTCCGTTTCCCCTCCCTCTTGTCTCCCTCCCTCTACTCCAGTCTCCCAGCTTGTTGAGGATTAACCTAGTAGCTGAGGCTGATTGGAAAGAAAACCTTCCCATGTGGTACGTTTGTGTATATGTGTAATTTGTGTGGAAAATTTCCACTGCATGTGTGTGTGTGTGTGTGTCTAAGATGTAACAGTCATGTAATATTAATTTTTGTGACTAGATTTTTTGCAGATCCCTATAGCATCTATTAAATTAAGCTCTGAATTCATTTGCTACACAATCCCTTGGCTTCAGTCTTGGGACAGTGACAGTTACCAGCAAGATCTGTTCGAACAGTGTGTTGCTTTCTAGAATTAGACGCAATGCATGTTTTCTTCAGCTTGTGCATGAAAATCAGAAAAAGTTGGGACTTTAAGAGCGAGCTGATGCCTGTTCAGTGTGGCCTTGAAGTGATGCTGAAAGCACCATGAAGTGATTTACCACCCTCTCTGCCTTTCTCAGGTAGGTGAAACTTCTCTCGATCCATCGTTGAATACTGTAGATCAACAGTTAAACCATATTTACTATTATTTTGCAAACATATCATGCAATACAAAATGCTGTTAGATGCTACTGCGAGTGTTTTAGTGCCAGTTTGGGAAATGTCCCACCTTGGTCATGTCTAGGGAACATCAGTCTATTGTACAAAGCAAAATACCAGCCCTTAGATAAATGTGGGCTTAGTGCCATGATGTGAAGTAAAGCTTAATAAATTTCGGAGGTTGAGTCAGGGTTATGAAGAGGCAGGAAACGAGGCAAGAATGAGAAGACCAAAAGACAAGATGAAAGGAACCTATAAAAAAAAGGCAGATTAATGAAATTAAGGTCTCTAGCTCTCTCTCTCTCTCTCTCTCTGCCAGTCTCTAAATCGCTCTCGTTTTCTATTCTGTTAGCCCTCAGGACTTTCCTGCTTCATTTTTCCTTTCCTTGATCCCTCGTGTCTTTGATCTGTACCCCCTACCATTGTAGACAGACGCTGGAAAACACACCAACATGTTTCAAAGGTCAGAATTTGTTGGTCATGCCAACATATGGTCCTGGCGTTCCACATTCGTTGGCATAACACCCTGTTACTGCACATTTCATTCATGCCTCTTATAAACGGAGTTAACAGGACACAGGTGACCGTTTTCTCCACTATACTACAGTACTACTGTAGTAGTATTACTGGCTGTGAACTGAACTCTGTGATATATTATATAGCCACTCTGTCCTTATGTATTTATGAATAAAAAAGATAATTAAATGTCTTTTTTTAATACATCTCATTAATCTTTTTCAATGTTCATAACAACAACAGCAGGCCATAAAACCGAAGTTGTCTTAATGCTTTATTACGAGGGGGAAAAGCCTCGGTTCTAAGAAGTCAGACTGCCGTCTGTGGCCTGGGAGTTCATTACTGTTCTCTTTTGTATGGCTTTAGATAGCGATCAGTGCCTTGTGGCTGCTAGTTGAAAAACAATGCAGTGACAGGTTTTATCTGCATCAGAGGATATAAGTTTATGTAAACTTCACCTCCCAATTCTGACAGCAGTGATTTTGATAAGAGAAAAAGGAGGGAAATATGTTGCAAGAGCAAAGCTCTGTAATTTTTTAGTATCGTGCCAGAGTTTCTTTACTTTACTGTATCTGGGGTGTTAACTTCCTTACTGATAAAACCTCATTTTATTCCCCATGCTGACATTATCTGCAGTCTAAAAGAAAACTAGTGCAGGGTTATTCACATGAGTATATCATTAAGCTCAGTGTCGACAGGAATAGTTCTGAGTGTATAGTGGATATTAAATAAACAAGACTAAGACCTTTAATATTTAGCAGCCTTTATTCATACATACCGTATACACTGAAGTGCTAGAAAAACTGGTACACCAGTCTAACATTTGTTAAGTCCCCTACAGGACATAGACTCTATGGGCGTGCAGTAATATTCTGTAAGCAATGAACACCACACTCCCTGCAGAACGGTCCACAATTCTGTTGTATTAGGCGGTGTAGGATTTCCACAGCTCGTTGCTTCACATCTTATATCAATTATCTCAATATTCGATAATGTTGAGATCTGGTGACTTAGATGGGAATGGCAAAACCCCGAACACAGATCAGTGTTCCTCTAACCATAATTTGTGTGACAGCACATTGTCTTGTTGGAAAAGGCCAAACCCATCAGAATGAATGCCAGTGAAACAAACCCAATATTATTATGGAGCTTCCACCTTATGCATTTTGCATAAGCACTTCAGAGTATTTATCTGTGCATTAAATAATGTGCACAGATAAATAATTTAATTGCAATGTGTAATAAAGTCCACAGTACCTAGCTGTACATTAACAAAATAAAAATAATTGTATGAATTGATTGAATTTAGATATAAATAAATGGTCAGCTCCTTGTTTGGAACCGAAGTAAAATAGAGGGAATAAGAAAGAAAAATCTCAGTAGGATTATTCGGATCTGGGTAAGCCCTGATTTAATACATGGCAGAGTAACAGATGGGAATTCATGTACCTTGCCCAGAAATTAGTATTTTGTTCTGTGGATTTAAGTTACACAAATTAAGGGCTTTTGATTTATTTTTAAACGATCACAGCATGTGATACTGCATCATATTCTAAAAAGGCCCCATTCCAGAAATTCCTGAATTCTCTGTTACATATGTATGAGAAAAACCTTTTCCTTAAAGGATTTTATTCAATAGATTTCCTAGTTTTGTTATTACTCCTCCAGCTGTGTACTGTCACACTTCTATAAAGGATGTTTACTCTGCTTCTTTTTTGCATACTCACTCTATCTTGCCATTAATTTGCATAACAGAGTCATCAGAGCAGTTTCCCTTCTTACATATAATTCACATACCAGGAAAATGACGACACACATCAGCGTTGTGCAGCTCTGTCTAGTTCAGTCTAAATAATGAACTATGGAGAGGTAGTAAACGGAGAGTCCAGAGTACATCACCTGAGCGCACACAGCCACATTAACACAACAAGACCGGAGCAGGCTGGCAACCACTGTAAATGTGTGTATAATGAAAGAAGAGAGAGAGAGAGAGAGAGAGAGAGAGAGAGAGAGAGAGAGCGGGTGTGTGTATGTGTGTGCAGGAGTGTTAGGGAGGTGTGTCTTACGCACTTGGCTCCCAGGGTCGGTAAGCACCAGCCCAGCTCACACAGACCCCCACAGAACCGCTCCACTGCTGCACGGTAGGGTTGTACTGGTGTACAGAAACGGGTTTGACAAAAAAAAAAATTGGGTGACAAGTTTTTACTTGTTTGTGTTTGCATGTTTTTGTGTGTGTTGTAAGATACATCTTTATATGCTCTGTGAAGTGATATGGCTGATGGATGTGTTTGTGGTAACTTTTTGCAGAGTGATCAAGGAGGTTGAACTTTTTTTTTTTTCCAGAATATGAAACAGGTCAGAATGATTCTGTTGTGTGAAGTGTATCAGTGATCTGATGCATGATGTGATAATGGAACAAAGTGATCTGTAGATTATAGTAATATTTTGGCTGTGCATATCTAAGGCGTGTTTAATATTTTAGTACCAGAACCTCTAGTTATATTAAAAGCAAAAAAAGAAAAAAATAATAATTGCACAAGCAAATGTCCTGCTGGTAAACTGGTGTTTATTTTTAAATATGTAGAGAATTTAGCTAAATCCTATCGAGAGCGTACGCTTTTGGTTCTTTAATGATTCTTTAAAGTGTCTCAGGGTATTAAAAGCCCCGCAACTATTGATTACATGATGACATTTAAAATTATCCTTGACTTTTTTTTCCAAGTTCAACATTTTGGCAAGGACAGAACAAGGTCCAGCTGGATCCAATAAAGTAAATTAAAATCAAGGCACCTGAGGTTGAAATGAGGACTGTTTTCTATAATCCAAGGTGAAATCAGGAACATCTTAGATTAAACAGATTTTTCAGCCTGAAACTATTTTCTAAGTCACTACTATTTCAGAATTTGTGTGTAAACATTTAAATTGTATTTAGTGGAAATAATCGTTTTCCTCTAGTGTGGAAAAAGCTCATTTTGCACTCATTCTTTTTAAACACCAGCTAAAGTTTCTAGTTAAAATAAACACTATTGTGCCAATTTTAACCAGTGTGTTTAGGAAAATCTTATTTCATATACATTGATCAGCCATAACATTAACACCACTGACAGGTGGCGAGAACAGCAATCATTATCCTATTTCGGTGGCACCTGTCAGAGAGTCTGATATATTCTTAAAACTAAGGCAAATGTAAAGAAATTGGGCAAAGTTGACACAGATCAAATTGTAATGTCTAAGGTGACTCTGGTTCAGAGCATCTCACAGCCAGTCTTGTGGGGTGTTACAGGTATACAGTGGTTAGTACCTACCAAAAGTGGTTCAATGAAGGACAACCGGTGAACCGGCAACTGGGTCCTGAGTGCCCAAGGCTCACTGATGTGTGTTGGGGGTGAAGGTTATCCCGTCCGGTCCGATCCTGCAGAATATCCATAGAAGGATCTGTTATTAACATCTTGGTGCCAGATACCACAAAACACCTTCAGAGGTCTTGTGAAGTCCAAGCCTCAGTGGGTCAGAGCAGTTTAATCATGCGGTTTTAAGGTTATGGCTGATCAGTGTATTAAACTGTAATAATGGTAGCTGTGTGTGAAAATGAAAGTCTGTGCCAGTTGTTTCTGTGTAACACTTTCCACCTTCACCACACTGGCTATTGCATGGCATTAAAAAAATAATTGATAGGAAATTTAGGTGGAGATGTTCTTGTTGTACACAATTAATCATTATGAATACCTAATAAAAATGTAGAGCCGGAGGAAAATTGGAAACCTGCTTTTAGTGGAAACTTTATGAAATGCATGTGTGGGCAAAGTGTTGTGCCAAATGCTTTAGCCTTTTTAACAGGGTATTCTGTTTTAAGAGAATATTGTTTAAGGTTGATGGTATCATTATTGTTCTTTTGATTAATTCTTTTTTCTGGCAGAGAAAATGAAAGATTAGGACATGACTATCCTCCCTCTTGCAAAAATAAAATAAATTGAGAGCAGGCTCTTAGAGGTAATCATTGCTCCATTGTTGCCTTGCAAAATTATTGAACTGATTATTAAGGTTTTCTTTTATATAACTGTATTAAATATGTGGTTTTTAAACAAACTATATTTTCATTAATTAGTAATGCTTACAAATGACTGTTGGATGTATTGCAATTTAGTTTCTCAAGTTCATCATTAATTTCTCAGGCTGTTTTGAAATTTTGACACCACTTGACTTCCTATTATTATAAATGACTCAGGTTTTTAGTTGTAAAAGCAGCATGAAGTCACTGATCTTATGCCATTACAGTCTATCTGTTGAGTAGAATTTCAGTTAGATAGGCGTTCTTGTTTATATTTCACAACGTCTTTTTTCAAGTTGTAAAATATTTTGTAATTTCTCAGATGATGTTTGTGTCATTTAAAGGTAAAGACCAGGCAAGTTAATTTCAGCAACACTAATATAATAAATAAATGTGTTCGGGCAGATCCCCTGAGTGTAATTTTGCACAGGCCTGTACCTTCCTTACTTTTTTTTTTTCTTTTCTTTTTTTTTTTTTTTTACAGTTTTAACCCCATGTTGCAGGGTCTGTTTTGGATCTGCAGAGATAATATTATTTGGATTCCCAGCAGTCAAATAAGTAACTGTTGGACTAGATTGTGTGTTTTCTATGTCACCAGCCTGGACAACAGTTTCTGAAATGCCATATAATTAATAATATAATAATATACAATAACATATTTTATTTTTATTATTATTTTCGCAGCAGCAGCAGCAGGGGTATGTTGGAGCTTGTTAAAGTGGACTAAACTGTCAGGTCCGTTGCTGCTGTCTCTGCATTCTCCTGATCTGCCAGTCCATCTTTTCTTCTCTATCGTCTGAGTCCCCTCATGGGCGCCTTATCAGCCGGTGCTAGAAAACTTTCATCAGAGCCAATCACAGCATCTCACCCTTGACCATGGAGATGAAACAGGCAGTGATGATGAACCGAGAGGACCAAGATGAGAAGGACAAGTCTGAAGAGAACGGCAGGCTGGTGGATGGCGGCATAGACGAGAAAGGGCAGAAATTAGTCTCGGGATCCACGCAGGTCTCAAATGGGTACCCCAGCACATCGGCTCAGAGCCAGCGGGAAGGCCCTGGGGCTGTAGGGGACAGGACAAGTGCTCCTGGGGCTTTCAGGACACTTGTGGTCCAACAGACCAGTCTAGATCCACCCAGGGAGACATGGGGCAAGAAGGTGGATTTCCTCCTGTCGGTTATCGGCTACGCAGTGGACCTGGGCAACGTGTGGCGTTTTCCGTACATCTGCTACCAGAACGGAGGGGGTGAGTTTGAAGGCAGAGTACGAAGCAAAACATTGACACCACATGACAGTGAGCATTCACGATTTCACGCTTGACATTCTGCCTGTTGTAACCTAAAGCCCGACTGAGGCCAAGGGCAACAGAATGGTTAGAAGAGAAAGATTGTCAGAAAGATTTGTCTTTCTTTCCTGAAACCTGATTGATCAGATTCTGTGTGCTTTAGAGAGCATAAATAGACAGAGTGTTATTTTATAGGGAACTCCACTGTTTTTTTCTCCTCTTTATGCCTGACTGCTCACGTTCTCACTCCTAACAGGATTCAGGCTCCTTCCTTTGAATTTGAAATAATAAAATCTTTGTAATTTCCTGTTCTTCCATGCAAGATGGGAGAGATAGAGCAGCTAGGGACACACTCGCTACCACCAACACTAATTGTGGCTTTCATGAGGGGGACTTCAATCTCTTATTGTTTAATAACCTGTCTCACAGCTACTAAATCAACTGCTATCTTTGCACTCATGTCAAAAGCACACAAACAAAGCTTTAATCAAACAGGGAGGCTTGTTTGAACTGGAGCTGCCTTTCTCTCTACCACTCTTTACTTTGGCAGGGTGAAACATACATACAGTTTTTCATTCATTGATGTTTTTGTGTTTTAATTACATTTTCATATGAATGAACATGTCGAAATTTGAGAATTCAAGCATTTGATGTTCATCACATGTTGAAACCCGTTGACAAACTCCTGTTCTCTATAGTATTTCTACCATGACTGTTTGTCCAGGTGCCTTCCTGTTGCCCTACCTGCTGATGGCGGTGTTTGGCGGGGTCCCTCTGTTCTACATGGAGCTGGCCCTCGGGCAGTTCCACCGCAGTGGCTGCATATCCATCTGGAAACACATTTGCCCCATCTTTAAGGGTAAAAACTGTCTGTCATTCACTGCTCTCACATCTGAGAAGGCATTTCTAAATAATATATATATATATATATATATATATATATTTTTTTTTTTTTTTTAATAAACTCCTATCTATTCAACACACTCGTTATTGGCATTGTGGGCACTTTAGAATATTATTTCTGTGCTAGCATGCTTCAAGACGTTTTTAAGGTTCATTCTCACATAAAACGCTGCCCGACAAAATAAGTATAAGATTTTTTTCTAGTGCATTATAACGCTAATATTATAGACATTTGATAAAATGGCTTAGGAATTAGCATGATATGAAAATGTCCCATCAGCACGTTTGTACTCGACATGACTAGAAAAGTCATTCCAAACTGATAATGCCCTCTTCACTGACTCCTTCCCAATTTCTCTCTAGTGTCTGTGTGCCGCTTTGTTGATAGCTGTAGTAGTCTCTGTTATGGAAATCGTCACATTTCTCCTGCAAAATGCCAACTTCTATAGTACTTCAATTATATGGAAATGTCCTAAATGTCATCAGCTCGTCTCTTTCTGAAGTGGAAGCTGCTTGAAGCGGAGTAAAGCAGATGCACTTCTTTCACTGCGTCTCTTCTGTAGGTATTGGCTTTGCCATCTGCATTATTGCCCTGTACATTGCCTTCTACTACAACACCATCATGGCCTGGGCTCTGTATTACCTGTTGTCCTCCTTCAACTCTACCCTTCCGTGGACGACGTGCAAGAACTCCTGGAACACGGCCAACTGCAAGCAGTATCTATCCACTGACAGCAACGTCTCCTGGACCAACGAATCCACCTCGCCAGCCGAGGAGTTCTATACGTAAGTGCATGTAAGTGCCAGGAGCCTACAGAGGAGGCCAGAGAGTGAGCGAGGGAGGATAAGCATGAAGAGAAAAAAAAATCCTCAGTAACAGCAGAAAGTTCTATATTATAAGGATGAAGAGTCGTGGATAAGGCATGCAATACATATGTGCGCATATCTCCACATCCTTTGTAGATCTAAACCAGTTTTTACTGCTTCACCTACTTTAGTCTGATGCTTTAGGGGAAATTTGCAGACTGGGCTGAGATTTATACTTATTACACACTAGAAACTTATTAGAAACTCAGCTTTTCATGCTATAACAGCAGGAATTTCCAGTTTTCCATATAAATGTCTTTCTGTTTGACCCTCAGAAGTCAGTTCTCACTCATCTCAGTCACCCTTCTCTCAGCACTCCTATTCACCTTTAGTTTCCACCGCTTTATGATTCTGCCTTTAAAATAGTGCTCTTATGTTCCCTCACCACTACATGAAGCTTCACTTACCGTTTTCTCTTTCCCTCAAATGTCTCAGACGGAAGGTGTTGCAGGTGCACATGTCCCCAGGTCTCCATCAGCTAGGTGCAGTGAGCTGGCAGCTGGCCCTCTGTCTGCTCTTTATCTTCACCATTGTCTACTTCAGCATCTGGAAGGGGGTTAAGACCTCTGGAAAGGTGAGAAGAAAGAAAGAACAGTGTGTAATTAAGGAAAGGTGTGGATTTTATTCACTTGATGATGATACTATGCTGATATCAGGAGCTGGCTAACTTACTTGTGCTTTTATCTGGTAGGTAGTATGGGTGACAGCAACGCTTCCATATGTGGTTCTGTTGATCCTTCTGGTGCGAGGCGCCACTCTGCCCGGAGCGTGGAGAGGCGTTGTCTTCTACCTGAAGCCTGACTGGGAGAAGCTCCTGAGCACCTCGGTGAAAAGAATAAATCAATTAATTAAGCAAGCTCGATACTTAGCGAGACTTTTTTTATTGTGGTATCATAGATAATAATGTCCTCAACATGTCCATGATCAAAATTCTCTCCCGTTTGTTAGGTTTGGATTGACGCAGCAGCCCAGATCTTCTTCTCTTTGGGGCCAGGATTTGGTGTGCTCCTGGCCTTTGCCAGCTACAATCCCTTTCACAACAACTGTTACAAGTACAAGGCTATATGATTTCAAATATAAAACATTGGATCTGCTCCTGTTCATTCTCAAAGCCCACCACTAAGCTACCATTCTAACAATATTCTGACAATTAAATATTGTTTTGAGATAATACAAAATGATAATATAACTGTATAGTAAATCCATTCTAAAAACACTTTCGATTACTTACAAGACAGAATGCTGTAAATAGTTTCTATTTGTGTCTCAGAGATGCGTTAGTGACGAGTTCGGTGAACTGTTTGACCAGCTTCATGTCCGGCTTTGTGATCTTCACTGTACTGGGCTACATGGCTGAGATGCGGAAGGAGAGGGTGGAGACCGTAGCAAAAGATGCTGGTGAGAACCAGAAGCTTTATTTGTCCCAAATGTAACACACTTGGAGTCTAAATTTTACAATATAACTTCCAATTTTTCTATAAAACCTGCTGAAGAGGTATGTTCATATATATATATATATATAAATATGTGTGTGTTCAGAGCCAAAATAAGTTTACTGATGCTGTTTTCCGTTTTAGGTCCCAGTCTACTTTTCATCGTCTACGCTGAGGCCATCGCCAATATGCCTGCTAGCACCTTCCTCGCCATTATCTTCTTCCTCATGATCATCATGCTGGGATTAGATAGCACGGTCAGTCTCTCCGTCCCACTAGTTAATTAGCCCAGCTCTTTCAACCTGTCTTAGCATGTGGAGCTCTAAGCAGGCTTTTTCTCAGCATTTAGCTTAAGGGCTAAAAGCCCATCATTTTGGCTGACACACTACTGTCTGCCAATTGCTGTACTTAGGCTGTTGGTCACTCTGCTGCCCCTGGTTTGCCCTTCTAAATGCCTCTTTTCTAAAGGATCATATTAAACCACTCATACAGTTTCTGTGGTAAACAGCCACAATGAATGACAGCATGTGCTAATCACGATGCCCTAATGAGATTATCGTTGGGTCTGGTCTTTGTTGCTGCTCAACGCTTGGCTTTGTCAGAACGCACTGAGCTGTGAGTGTGTGTTTGTTACAGTGATAGTTAACGCCGGTGTCTGTATTGTGTAACCGGTGGTACCCACTTTATTAACACCATATATGTTTCCACCTGCAGTTTGCTGGACTGGAAGGAGTGATCACGGCCATGATAGATGAGTTTCCCCACTTGTTAGCCCGCAGGCGAGAGTGGTTTGTGCTGGGTCTGGTGTGTGTCTGCTACCTGGGAGCTCTATCCACACTTACCTATGTGAGTCCTCTCGCTTCCCACTGTGCATTGAATTAATTACAAAATACAGGTTTCAAAATATTCACTCTTATACTTCTGTTATTATCTTTAACACGTGTATATAAGTGGAAATAAGAGCTCTTACCCCTGTGGTGCCGATACAGGGAGGTGCGTTTGTGGTGAAACTGTTTGAAGAATATGCAACAGGCCCAGCAGTCATCACTGTAGTCTTCCTGGAAGTCATTGCTGTTTCCTGGTTTTATGGTAAATATCTAGCAAATCCACCGTGGAAATCTTCTGTTGTTCGACTATGTTATAAAAACTGTGTTTCTACGCATGTTTCAAGGAACGACACGTTTCTGCAATGACGTGCGACTGATGCTTGGCTTCTCCCCTGGTCTGTTCTGGAGGGTGTGTTGGGTGGCCATCTGCCCCTGCTTCCTACTGGTCAGTCCAACACGTAAAACAAGCCCAAACAAACACATTCACAGCACCATATTGTTTAATCCAGGGACATGTAAGGTGTTTGTACAGTCAAATATTCAATTCCATACCCATTGATTGTGGCCTTGTTTTGACACCAATACCATCAGAAATTAGACAGAACAGCTACATCAGTTTAGTGCCCTGATCAATGTTTATTTAAGTATTAGGTTCTTTATGTTTCTTTGACACAAATGTTCAGATAAAGCTTTCCAGTCAAAGCTGCTGACATTTCTACAACATTAATTTATGTTGTAGTTTAATTTACTTTCCACACTTCTTTTTTTTATTTATTATGCTTTATATCTAATCTGCAGACGATATACATTTTCCTGCCATTGTTAAAGCTGAAACAGGAAATTACTTGACAAGTTCCAACAAGCATGCTATTCAAAGCCCATGCTGATTGCATGGTACAGTTTGTACCGGAGTTCATTCTGTTTCACAGATCATTCCCTAAACTTTTGAATGCTTCACATAACAGAATAACAAACAGATTGGTGCTAAGTAATATTACAGGGTGAGTCAAAAGTCAAAAACGCAAGGGGAAATGACATATCCGAATACCCCAGCAAGTAATGTGTTACGGGGTCTATGTCCGGAACATTGCCGCTATCTTGAAAGCCGTCAAGGGCAAGTTTTTCCAATGAGAAGGTGGTCATGTGTCCTGCGACTTTTGATTCACCCTGTACATTTTATCATATAGGACATTAAAGCTGTGGCAAACCTTGGTTGCCACTCAACCTGACCTCAAATTACATCTTTTAGAGGCCTTTTACATCCATGCAGTTCAGGTAGAACTGTAGCACTGTATTCAGAATTTTGTGTATTAGGTGCAACTACCAAAACAACTAGGTCGAAACAGTCATGCAAAATGAGCTACTTTGCAAATTCAATCCCATAATATTTACCTAACATCAGATAATATTCCCTTCTAACAGGAAGCTTATTTGTTCTGTGTTATTTATTTATAGTTCATTATTGGAAGTTTTCTGGCCTTCCCTCCTGTGGTGAAACTGTTTGACTACCTGTACCCATTCTGGACCACTGTACTGGGTTACTGCATTGGTATCTCCTCTTTCATTTGCGTGCCTTCCTACATGGTCTACCACCTGCTCACCACCAAAGGGACCTTCAAACAGGTACACCAGGAGCAGAAACAACAGCACCTACACCCATCTGTCATTACGCAGTAGTGCATATGCGACAAAGAGGAGATGCAGGTAAATTAGATAAACACTCTCATAAGCCTGTGACTCACATTATCCGTTTTGTGTACGTGAGACGTGACGAGAGACGCGAACACGGTCCAGATGCCACTGTCGTCCTGCTTCTCGTCCGGCTGCTTTTGATGGAGCTGTCAGTCAGGACGAGTGTTGCGTGTTTGCATATGCCTTAAATACACAATGGTGCTGAACAGGTGTGTCAGATAGGATGTGTGTTTAACGTTAGAGCTGTTACATGGTGAAAAAGATACATGTCCTTGGTGTAAAGAGAGGTCAGTTGGGAACACCTCTTAGAACGAATGTACATTTCCAACACGCTTGGCTACAGTGAACCATACTAGGGTCCTACAGTAGTTTACTTCTGAACCACATACCCTACCTAGTACAGTATTATAGCTGAAGTGGTTGAAGTGAAGTTATTGACTGACTGTGCTTGCACACACGTGATCTGACCTCTACATTTAACACATCCATGTAGTGAAACACACACACTAGTCAACGCGTACGCTAAGAGGCAGTGAACACTTCCATGGGCCTATCCATGAAACCCAGGGAGCCGTTGGGTGGTTAGTTGCCTTGTTTAAGGGCACTTCGGTCATGTCTTGGCGGTACTGAAGACACAATATACTCAGGAGTCTGGGAGGATACCCAGGGGTCCCATAATACCCTGTAAGACACAATTTCAGATCCAGGCAGCAGTAGTCTACAAACTAACATGGTATTTAACTCTCGTTATAGAACAAAAGGTAACGAAAATATGTAACTGCCTGGAAAAAGTATTCCTCTTATGTCACCGTTATATATACCGAACAGAATATTGTTATCACTTTAAATAAGGCAAACTTCTCCAGATGTGATATTGCTGGTGTTTTAGATTAACTACACGTGGAGGTACAAAGGTGCATCTCTGAAGATCACCACATCAACCTTATCATAATGATGGCTTACAAGCTTCCATTAACTTCAGATCCCAACAAACCATTCCAAAGTCAATAACTGTGGTTTTAAAACTGCTGTAATCAGTTTCTTCTTTGGCTATTTATTAAGCCCACCTTTGTCTGGCTGAAGCGTAATCTGGGCTAAAAATAAAGCAGAGGACATAGTTTAAAAGGATTACTTCTTTTCCTCTAACTCGAATGGATTTACCAGTCAGGCCTGTTTTACATTTATTATACAACGGGACCAATCAGTGCTCACAGCATGAATATGCCTTAAGCTATTTTATACTTAATGATTTACCAGATTGAGATAACACACTGCACTAACACGCTCATCAGCTCATGCTCAGGAAAGAAGAAAAGCATTTTTTTAAAGAACCTCACAGTTTTCTCCTGAAACTCCAAAAGCGGTAGAGCTAGGCTGAGATCAGTGTGAGATCTGCCACTAGTATTACAAATTATTTCTTGGCAAGCTAGAAATTAAGTGAGTTTGTTATGGTGAAAGGAGATGTATGACTAGTTGACTTTTTAAACTTAACAAGGGTCTGATGTAATTCTTCTAACGTCATTAACCATCATGTAATAGTCAAACGTTTAAAAGATTGGAAGACAATTCACGATATTACTATCCAGTGTGTCATTTTATATTATTTCTGGCATGAAATTAGCTCTGTCGTAATCAAAAAAAGGCAATTCACAGCTCACGGTGGTTAAAGCTGAGGGTGCGAGGTCAGCTGGAGTCTGCGTAAGGCTTATTAGTGTTTTTATTGAAATTGCATTTTGCCTCCCAGGCAAACTACTTCTTTAAATAGTCTGGCTGGCAAACTGCACCAGTCCATATCTGCCCTCATCCACACTAACGTAATCAGGACCTTTTCTGGCTGTGTTCTCTTCATTCAGTCCCTAATGTGTTTGCTCACTCGTTCTCTTCTCCTCAGCGGCTGATGAAGAGCATCACCCCTGAGCCTGCAAACATCGAAGGCCTGCACAGAGATCTCATCATCACCAACGCTGTGTGAATTGAGACCCTTCGCCCTCTGCTGGACATGTAGCACAAGTGGGGATTTCACCCCTTTCTTCATATCCCAGATCTGCCAAAGGCATCTCCATCCAGAACATGCGATGACTGGACTCTTGCATCCAGCAGTCCAGCTGCTCTATTTCCCACCATTCCTAAATGTGGCAGCGTTCAATGTGTGAGATAGTACCTGCCATAAAGATATATCTATTGGGTATTTGAGTCAGGAGTCTGGTTACACTTTTTTTTGTTTTTGTACCTGTTTTGTGATTCATTGCATTGGTTTAAACAAACGTACTAGACGTACTAAAGAATTCACTAATAGGCGATAGTATACGCATGTCTGACTCTCGTTAGCACTTTCGGATACAATATGACATCTGCATTCATAGATCTTCCACCGACTGAGTTTTGTTTTATATGCGTTTCATTTCAGGTAGCTTTTACATTTATATATATTTATGAACCCAGATATAATTGGACATGACTTTTATTACTGTTAAATTACTTCATAGCTCCTTATGGTTTGGGGTTTGATCTGCTCAGAGGTTTGGTCTGTTGCACAAGTGTGTGTATGTGTGAGGGTAAATATCTATTCATTATACCTCTTTGAAATTATCAGTGTGGACAGTGCCACCGCTGACATTGTCCGGTTTAGCAAAACCACACAATACACATAATGTGACTACAGCATCCTTTATGTAAACTTATTTTAGACCGTTTGTGGAATTGCATTAATGTAATGCATCTGTCTCTGCATCACTTATGAAACTGGAATCCTACAGCCACAGTGACTCTTTATTTTCCATGTTATATGTGAATGACAAGGTAGCAGAAACCAAATACTAGTGTGCTTGTTACAAATGGTTCAACTATAACCCTAAAGACTGTTTTCTTGGGGGGGGGGAAAAAACTAGCAATGACCGAAAGTGCAAGTATGTACCTGTCTGTTTTGTAAGTGTTGCTATTTGTGTTTCGGTCATGTGACAACCTGTCAACCTCTTCGAGAGGACATATACGGGTGTGTGATGTTCATTAGTTTTTCAAGTGTGTGAGCTTTATGTAAATGTAGAAAATCCAAAAGCCATGGTTCAATCTGTATGTAGTATGTGTGTGTGTGTGTGTGTGTGTGTGTGTGTGTGCGTGCATGCATGCATGCAGACATGAATGTATACTGTGTTATTAGTGTGTGCCTCAAAATAGTGATGCCTCTTCCTGTTCTTGTCTTTACAAGTTACTCTCTATCACAGTAACATCTCCTGTACTTTATCGATGTATGTCTATACATGACTGTTATATGAATATATATATAGAATAAAGATATATATGAATTATTAGAGAAATAAAAGTATATGTATTAATAATGATGTATTTATCTTGCTTTCTTTTATATACTGTACAAATTTCAGAAACCTACACACAAATTTCTGGCCATATAGCATCTATTACTGCAAAATAAAAATATAAACATAAGAGATATAAAAAATAAAATATATACAGTACATACACAGCTGTCATCGCTTCATGATGGTTGGCTGCATGGGTCAGTCAGGTGTTCGCCAAACTCATGGTGCTCTATAAGAGTAGCTAAAGCGTGACTGAGCATCCCAATCTCTTGTCAGTGGACACCCACTCATGCACACACTCACGCTTACGGGCAATTCAGACTGAGCAATCAACCCACAGGAAACCTATGCAAGCACAGGAAGAGAATGCAAACTCCATAAAATAAATTTTTCTTTAATATACTATATAACCCAGGGTGCACCATGACCCTGACCAGGACAAAGCGGTTTCCGCAGATTAATGAATGAATTAATGCCTGCAATATTTCACTTATGTTTATTTAACAAGGGAAAAAGTCAGACATCTAAATAGTTCCTTGTTATTGTGAATACTGAGTTAGTTTTGTTGTAAAAGTATTTTGGAAGAGCAAATTGTGATGTGTTTTATCCTTATACAGATATCACATTGTCATAGCCCTAATTTTACATATTCTATAAAACTGTTAATTGCATATCAATGATCCCTTAAAAAATATATATGAAAAGGTTTACAAGCTAATAACAACCAAACAAATTGCAACTCCAAGGAGACTCCAGTCTAAAGCTTTGGTCTGACTCATGTCTTAACATTTATACAACATCTGTTTTATTTATTTGGCAGAATTTCTTAGACAGGTGTCAAGAAGAAGGAATCGTTGCTTGCTGTTTTCGGCAGTAAAACAAGACATAAATTATGAGGTATTTCCTAATGAATTCTCCTCTAAATTAAGGAGGGCAATTCATCCAAATTGTATTAGTCAGAGAACCCATTAGCTCACCAACATTTTATTTTATATTTATGCCATTGGCTGTTCACATAAACTAATAACTTCATCAGCTTATCAACTCTCCCAAGACTGTTTTTGAGAATTCTTTTGCCGTTCTGTCTCCTTTTCACCCTCAGTTCACCTATTCAGTTCTGGGTTCTCTCTCTAATGCCCTTTATGCATTGAGACTTTGTTGTTTTACTAGGGTTTTACTAGGATTTTTATACTACCAGTCCAGTCGAGTCACTTTTGGTTAACAGGTCTGAGGGGAGAGGTCCTAAGAGCGATCCAGGTCCGAGTGCTTGGTGACTGAATCAGCCAGGTAAACCAGATGAGCTCTTAGACAGACTGGCTAGATGTTGTCTGGCTTACTTGTATACACAGCATGGGTTTCACTACCAAATGTGTAGACTGGAGTGGTTTATTTCATATGTTAGGGTTTCCACCGGTGGTGTATGAATACTCACCAGTCCCAGGCTAATGGTTTAGCAGTAGGATTTTTTTCACAGGGAAGAAGAAGATTTATACTATTTCGATTAATAGGAAGGAACCTCAGACTGTTCAGAATTCAGACTGTGCAGAATTCAGCCTTCTTTAAGAATGTGAAGCAGGTGCTTAAGGTGACACCCGACCTGACTCCATAATCCCTCAGGGGGACTTCATGGGGACTTGGGAATGATAGAGATATCCTCCCAGACACTAACATGAGTAGTGAAATGGAATTGGATTTCGGCACAATCACTGGATTACTAATAAAAAACATGTAATTTAACACAATCACAACTGCCTACAGGGCAGCCATAGGAACCCACCTTGGGACCAGAAGCTCCCAGGTTTGCACTCAACAAAACTCGACTAAACTGCCATTGAGCAAGGTACCTTAACCTCAACTGCTCCTCAGGTTCTGCAGATAGGGGCTGCCCACCTCTCTGGGCATGTGTGCTCACTGCCTTCTAGTGTTCAGTAGTGTGTATGTGTGTTTCAGTGCATGGATGGGTTAAATGTGGAGGTCAATTCCACTGCACAGTGGTCAAAAGTACTTTTTATTCAAGGGTCAATGAGGAAAGTTGTCAATTGAGGATCAGTCAGTTGCGAGCTGTGGTTTATTGCACAGGACATTGGCCAAATGTCAGGATTGTTTGAAAATGTCTTTCAGTTCCAGTGTGGAAAAAAATAAATCTGTGACCAAAAGAGTGTTAGTGCTGTTATGGCTGTAACCATAGAATGCACTGGTGGACCCCAGTGGTGAGTTGTGCTGTGGAGTTGAAGAAGAAGGTCTTCTCAGTAATGCTAATGGAGAGGTGTTGTGGTTCACTTGAGATAGGATGCAGAAGTTTTTTACAGATGCAAACGCTTGGGTAGGAGACAAAAGTTTGGAGAGGCCATGGGAAAAATATGTTTGGGT
>JAOVVF010000048.1:16093125-16103194 GCA_028565595.1 Duopalatinus emarginatus
AGGTGTGTTTGAATGGAGCACTTTTCATAATATATTGATGCTGTTTCTTTTTTAGCATGTTAACGCGGCAGTAGCTGATGGAGAACACAGTTTCCATTCTTTTCATTCCTTTTTAGAAAACAGCGTAATGCCTTTGTAGTCTTGTGTCGCACGGCAGGATTGGCAGAGTGATCCCTGAGAGAAAGCACTAGGAGTATAGGGATTATCAGACAGTGAGGTTTATTGTCAATCTGAGGGGTTGGGTGGTGTGGTGGATAAGCCTGTGGCTGCCTGGTTTTGCATGGTATTTCACTGTCTACGGAGATTTGTTTTAACTACCCTTGGCTGTGGTTGGTTGGGTTTAGGTATGAAATGCAGTAAGGATCTGAAGTCCTGGATCTAGAAGTGCACTTATGGGCTTTTATCTGGTATTTTCTTTGAATCTAAGCAGGATTGGACGATAGGAGAGTGTCAGGAAAGGGGAGCTTGTAACCATAAAATGAGTTAATGGGTCAGTTACTAATTGTGTAATAATACTTTTGTGTTAAATGTTTGACCGTATTGATTATTAGTATGTGTTCTTACTTTTATTCCTTTATTTATTTACAGGAGGCTGGGAGTGCAGAGGATGACCGGTATTATCAGCCAAGGAGGTAAGGCAGTGCTTCTTCAATCCCATTATCCTGCTAAGATAAAACAATCCACTAATAGCACTTTTCTTCTGGAGAGCATGTTACGGCAAAGGACTGTTACTAATCCAAACAGATATAGTTACTAATGCCTTTGTCCATTGTCCGTTAGTTTTCCGAACATTGTGTCAAATGTCTGAAATACCAAAGAGAAAGACACAGAGCATTACTTCCTAGAACCATGAAAGACACATTCAACCTGGACAAGGTGAAAGCCACCCTTACCCTTGAAGACTGAACTGAAAGCACACATAAAACTAACGATGGAGAATAAAAATCCATGAAGGAAAAAACCTAGAACCATAATTGTATCCTTACATGGATTTAACTAACTGGACAAACATGTCATAAATCCTAAATAAATAAAATTGAGACATTGTCAGGCAGTGATTAGCAATGGGCATGCAAATTATTTGAGGAATAGAATTATTATAATATTTAATAGTATAATATTTCTCCTAGTAACCCAGAGTTACCAGTCACTGAAGTTACTTTTCAGTTAATAGTTAAAGCCTGTTGCAGTTACCATTGTTACATGAAGTTTAAAAGCAAAACAGGCTTGGTTAACATAAAATAATGGTAACATTCTTGATTTTATTGGGCATATACACTGAAGTGCCAGATAAATACCAATCTATTACTTGGTAGGTCCCCCATGGGTCATGGACTCCTCAAGCTTGCAGAAATATTTTGTAGGAAATGAACCACAGTCCACAATTCTGTTGTATTTCAAGGTGTAGGATGTCGGTGTTCTAAGCAGAATGACCTGTTGAAAGAGGCCAAACCCATCAAAATGAAAGCAGGACATAGGCAGGTGTGTCAGAAAGGAGGCACACGTAGTGTTCACCTGCCAGAGACATTTGTAGACATACCAGGGGGCCCAAGGAATGGCATTATGAAGCCACCACCATATATTTTGCTTAGGCTTGTCTATACTAGGTTTACTGCCACTTTTGTGGCAGGTTGTATTACACATTGAGCTCTCTTCTGTGAGTCTTTGTATCGTAATCTGTAGTCCAGCATCCAGGATAACTTGTACAGGTTAAGAGCTGCTAAATCAACTGGGTTACATATGCTGAATTCTCACATTCTCATGCATAACATTTTATTGAGAGCCTTCTTCATGAACAATTATCTTTGAGAGTGCAGTACTCTCCATACCCACAGTGAGGAGTCTGCTGCTTATTGAATCACTGTAAGCTGAAGCAGTATGGCTTTATTTACACGACCTACATATTCTTTAGTTTACATGGAGAATTTAATTAAACTAACCTTAAATATCCCCCTGAGCTGCTCAGACACCAAAGGCAGTGTTCTCCATGGCAAGTGAAATATTTATCTATTACATTGCCATCTTAGGAAGGGGTGGATAGTGTACTTTTTCAAACACACTGGCCTTGTATATGAAGAAATGAGGATCAGACTTGGAGGGACTTATGTTCTAAAATGTAGTAAGTGTGCTTGTATGGTTGAATCCACTCCAAACATTTGCCTGTAATATTAAATAATATAATCGCTATAAAAATGATTTAGTTACTTATTCACATCTGTTTATTAGTAATGATGTGTTTAAATTCATTATGAATTTCCTTTTCTTTAATCGTAACCATAATCGTAATGTTGATGTAGCGTGACCTCCTTGTGGTCTAAAGTTGAGTCACTGTTACTGGAGGCATCAGGCACCATAATGTGTTTAAGGAAAATCCCCTTGGCAGAGACGCTGTGGGGTTTTTTGATGCTGGCACAGTACCGCTCTAAGACAATGGACTTGGTAATAATAATAAACTTTGATTAGGTTTATATATTAATTTAAGTCTAGAAAAAAAAGCGTAACTACTGGAATTATATATTTAATAAAATAAATAGATTTAATAATTAATATTTAATTCTCATTAGTACTAAGAATTATGAATAGACATATAAATAAAAATAAGTATTAAAGAAGTATTCAAAAACATATTGGGCCTGGATCTAAGGTCTGTCTGTGAGGGTTATATCTATAGAACAACTTATCGGACTTTATCTTAGTTTTACTAAGTGTATCTGACTTTATCTACGTCAGAATGTAAGCAGTAAATGTTATGAGTGTGAAACTTCATAGTCTAAATATGGCTTCATTTGAGTTGTATCATATATCTGATGTCCGTAAGCTGTTTGTGTTTATAAGGCCGCTGTACGTCAATGTAGACGTCAAACGTGGCCAGTACGTCCCTACCATTGTTCCCTGTATTGTTCTAACTGGTACAGCTACAGTACTATTTTTACACGATATCTATAGAGTGAATAATTTGTTTTTTTGCATTTTATTATTTATTTAAAGTCAGAACCTTGGAGTGGATGCAGACTTATTGAGTAAATGATCTTTTGTAAATCTGCTGCACAAGGAGGAAATGTTCTGCTTCAGTTTCTTGAAAGAGTTTGGCAAATGTCATTTTGTAATTCATAAAAGAACTGACCGGATGATCACTATTTAAAATTTGTTATGCAACACCATCGGGTCTGATTGCCAAGAGGTGGTCCGGTCCGGGAAGGACTTACGAACATTTGTTTTTTGTGCATTTATACCCAACACCGAATTTGAACTTCCCCATCGGCTCATACGCTGAGCCCCATAACTTGGCTTTATACTACATCTGCACATGTGGACTCAATTACACAAAGTATTAGGTAATTCTGTCATGAGGTTGATATTTCCTTTGGTCATTATTCGCTTCTATCCAAGAATCTTTGTAGTCTTATTTGCCTCCTCGCTGTGGACATCTTAGACCCCATGCATCAACCCAACTCAACTCTAATTAGCTTATATAACAGCAAGCCAAAACTAACAAGGGATCAACCTGTGTTTGATACAGTGTCTGTCACACACATGCTGAAGTTGCATGAAAAATGTGTTGAATGAGAAAATTGATGGTTGGGATTATTAGGGCAATCATGCCTGCTTGTCTGATACCTGAATTTTTACTTACGTGAAAAGTTATTTATGACGGAGCAGTTGTGGCTAACAGAGACTTCTTTTACAGGGAAAGCTTTTAAATTAGTGATGGAAACCTGTTTACGTTAAACAAGCCTACTCCTTGGCAGCTCTTGTTGGCAGCAAAGCTTCTCCTGTTATTTTCTCAAGTCTAGTTATTCCCCTAAAGTATAATTTAAATGATGTACAATGTATCCTGGCGGGTGTCGGACATTAAGATGAAACAACCTGGATCTTTTGTCTAGATCACAGTTATATCGTTTCAGTTCCTGCCATTATAAACGTGAGCATTTAAAACATCAACAGCAGCCGATCAGGTGCCAGGAACTGGAGGGAGTTTCAGATCCCTTTTGTTGCACCATTAAAGAGCGATAGCATTTCCTTCCTCATGCTCTTTTACAACACGGACTGCTTTATGCTGCTGACATAAAGATAACAGCTAAATAAATGCAAACCGACCAGTTTCACCGTTTTAAAAAAACAGACACGAAGCAGTAGAGATTATCTCTCTGACAGTGAATCACTACTCTGGATCCTTTGAATCCTCCATTGGACTTTTAACCTGGCTTTGTCGCCGCATACATCTCCTGTGAATAGAATTACCTACCTGTCTAACCAAAGATCTGGCCCACACACAGTGGAACAGAGAGGAGTATGGTGCTGCCAGAAAGCAATATTATAAAGCCACATGGCTAATGAAGGACTAGGATAAGAATCGTATTAGCTTACTTAGCAGTTTTTTAACCCCTCTGCAGTTTGGAGTAGGGGTGGGAATCCTTTATTTTCTCATGATTCACAAGGTTTTGATTCGATTATGAACAGATCCTCAATCCATCTCAATTACTTCTGAGATTTTCTCCTCAACAATACAAACTGAAGTACAGACTGAAGCTGACAGTCATGACTAATCTAATAACAGTCACCGTTACAGAGGAGTCCGTGGCATCTATTGGATACGCGTGAACTACTGATTAAGGGCTCAGATCGTTAGCAATAAATGATGTAGGTGGTTTTGGTTCTCTTATTGCTGTATCGATGTGGTTGTGTTTTTAAAGCATCAAATCTTGGCGTAACGTCTTGCAAATCACAACGGACTTGTCAAGCTATTTTTTTAATAGTCAGTCCCATAAAACCCAAAGTGTTCCCAAATGTTTGCTTTTAAAAGAAGGTGCTGGTTTGATTTCTTGCTGCAGATGTTCCTTACTGCGTGCCATTCTTTTGCTTCTTATACGTACACACAACTTAATGTAACATCTGGATTTTAAACATTTATCTTACAAAAGTAAGAAGTTGAGAGCTGTTTGTTGAATAATTGATTCTTAAATGTCTTGCATCCGTGTACATTCCTTACAAAAATAATTATTTCCCACCCGTAATTTAGAGAGCCTTAAAACACAACACAGGAACACAAAAAGGACCACAAAACACACCATCCCCCGAAAGTTGCTTACCAGCTAAAACAGCCTTAAAAGACAAAAAGTCTTAACCCCTCTTTTCCCCACTTGCACTCTCACCTCTATTCATGACGCTATTGCTGAAGTTACTGGCTACAACAAGGCCCATTGTCAACCAGCACTCCTTGTAATTAGGTAGCAAGAAAAGCCAGAACAGAAGAAAAGCAGTGGGCCTGGTTGAAATCTCACGTGGCATTTTGAGTCACTCCATTAATCTGTTTCCTCCACCAGTTGAAACTATGCTACGGTCCTACACCCAGTATCACCACTGCATTAGAATTTCATCTGCAAGAGAAGTAGAATAGCCAGTGTTCCTAGCATGAAATGCTTTTAGCTTTGCTGCCTCATGTTTATGCCTGGTTCAGGAATCAGTCTCCACTGTGTCTCCGTCATCCCAAAATGGATTCACATCAAGCTATCTGGGTGAAACAGTTCTAGAAGTATCTGTACTATTTGTAACTCCTGAAGCATTTTGTTGTGCTCTGTAGGTCATTTTAGTTGCTTTATCAACAGCCATAGCATTAAAAACCACAACCTACAAAGCCACTGGCAGGTGACGGGAATAACAGTGATTATCATTACAGTGACACCTGTTATAGGGGTGGGATATGTTAGGTAGAAAGTGACTGTTGATGTGTTGGAAGCAGGAAAAATGGGCAAGCATAAGGAGCTGAGCGACTTTGACTAGAGCCAAACTGTGGTGGTTTAGACGACTGGGAGGAAACATGTCCAAAACAACAGGTCTTGTGGGGTGTTCCCTGTAGCAACAGTGGTCCAAGAAAGAAAGACCAGTAAACTAGCAACAAGGTCATAAACCCTAAGACTCAGTTATATGTGTGAGGGTTGAAGGCTAGCCTGTCTGATCTGATCCCACAGAAGATCCACAGAAAGTTTGTTGCTAATGTCTTGGTGCTACAGATACTACAGAGCTATAGTGAAGTCTCAGTCCTGACAGGTCAGAAGTGCTTTGGTGGCTGTTTTGGCAGGTTGTTGTAATGTTATAGCTGTCTGGTGTCCTACAAAATAGGAGTCTTTTATATGATTTAGCTTTTTTCATATTTATTTGAAAAGGCCATTTTATTGCAGAATATTTTAAAGCTAAATTATCTGGATAGATGCAGCCCTCATAGAAATACCAACATTGAGCATGCAAGCAAAATCTTTACTGATTGTCAGCTCAGTATCTCAGCCTGGAGCAGTGCACTCTGTGACACTGGTTAAAATATTAACTTATTGAAAGTTATAACTGCCTCAGGGCGCAGAAGTGAAAATCTCATTTGATTAACAAAACTTGTGATCACTGTGACCGTGTATGTTTACAATATAATCTGACGTTCAGTACATACATTTGCATATTATATTTAATAAAGCAGAGGATTCAAAACACAGAAATGTGATGGCAGTGGCCGATATGCGGAACAGGATTATCCTCAAATGCAGCGTTGTTTTGGGTGTAATTTGGGATTATATGAAACCAGGAGGTATCTGTTTTGTGTGCTTTAATGCTTCAGACTATTAATGGAGTTACACCAGCTCTTAATACATCTTAGGATGTATTAAATATGCAGATCAAGTCTTCAATATTCCAAAAATGGTTATTCAGATATTCAGATACTCCTGCATGCCACTAATTCTTTGTATACACGGAAGTGCTAAAAAAAAAAAATCTTTTACACGAGCTTGTGGAAGTATTCTGTAGGCAGTGAACACCATAATTTCTGCACAACATCCAAAATGTTCCAAATCAATCAGAATGAATGGACATGAATGGGTGTAACTAGAGAGGAGGCACACATAGAGTTCACCAGTCAGAGGTGTTTGTAGACATACCAGGGGTCCCATGAAATACCAGCTAAACAAACCCCATAACATTATGGAGCCACCACCAGCCTTTGTATTTTGCACAGTTTTAGATTATAAGTCGCCTTTATGATGTTTTGCTCCATTAAGTGGCAGAATAGTTATGCATTAAGTAATGATTTGCTTCCTGAGGCATTAAGAAAGACTCTACAACAAGAAAAGGCAGGGACTGATATAGGAATAAAATAAAATTGCATTTGCAATTGTTTATATTTTTGATCTCTTCATGCCTTTTAAAATAAATACAAACTGGATAGCAAAGCTTCATTAAATAACCTGAAAAAATGTGATTCTTATGTTTGTCGATATTTGTATAAGATCCTTCATTGTTCTGCGCTTTCACTTCATTCCAGGCTGTGTCTGTAAGACACATGCTTTTAAAAAAAACAAGGTCAAACAGAAATGGAGGTGTTATCAATTGACATGTAGCCTACGTTTACTACGTGTAGGTGAGCGAGTTTTTCAGGATCTATGAGAGGGTCAGGCTAAGCCACTTGTTCTCTTGGGGCTAGGCATGGTAGAGAGTGCATTTCACCATGTTTTCACACCTGGCATGTGATTCTTAAAGGCTGTCATTATCAACCCTATTCCTGAGCTTTCACATCCACCCCAGCGCCACTCTGTTTTTGGGTTTCATAGGTGTCCGTATGAAAAATATCTATCTTGCCTAGATCGTTTTACATTACTGACATGCTAAGCATTGTTATTGAGACACTATGGTCATATGCATTACTGTTTTTTCCATGTAGCTGTTGAAAGTAGACAACACACTTCCTGCTCCAAGTTTAGGAAACAGCTGGCCCCTTCAGAACAGGATGGCCATGCGTTGGGGGGAATTTGGGGAGTATCCAGAATCCAGGAACCACTCTCAACCTTTCGCTGGCCTTGCATGCTATCGCAAAGTCATTGCACAACATGGGCCAGCGATTCTGTAAACATGATAGGACAACAGCATTGCTCGGATTACGAGTTCACGAGTAACAGAAAGGTCTTAATGGAAAATATGTGATATAAACACAAACAAACTTGCACAACTCAAGTGTCGCTTAATGGGTGAGAACTGGCCAATATGTCAGCAGGTCTGGTGTAGAGGACCTTTGAGGAATGGTGCACTTTGTCCTGGGAATGTTTACACCACCTGTTTGTGATGGAAGACCGCTGCTGCTTGATATTACATGATTGTAGTACATGTTTTTTTTTTGTTCTCTGTTGTGGAAATCCAGTAACGTGGTAGGATGTGGTTTTGGATGAAACCAACCCCACCTATCTAACACATTTTATCTGGTGTAAACAATCGTTGAATTTGAATTAGCGAACTCTTTCTCATAGCAGCATCTTGAAATTATTCTTGTCACGGTCTGTTTTATTTTATTTTATAATAGTGCAGGACAAATTTTAAAAACCAAGTGTGAGGCGATAATCAATAGATAACCAGTAGCTGACCTGGCGGGTTCGGTATGTACATGCCCTAAGAGCTTTATGAGGTCTTTTGTATAAGCTCTTGCTTGGAGGTAGTACTTAGGTGCAGGTGAACTCATTCTTCTCCAGCTCGGACTGATTGTTAACTACACTTCTCATCCCATTTGGGAAATACAGTAATTAAGAAGCCTGCTCATTATTAAGCAGGAGATCAACTTGGGCTTTTCCCTTAGATATTATTAACAGTCATGGCAACTGTTACAGAGTTAAGACAGTAAAGCGATAAATGTTGGGGGATTAAGTGTGAAATGAAGATGGCAGTAATTATCAGAGGCTGTTTTAACTACAGAAAGCATAATAGAGTGAAGTAAAACTTTGTGCATATGTTTTTTGGTTACACAAACCGGTAGCAGTTATGTTGTAAATAGATTTATCTTCTCATAACCAAGGTTACTGATGAGAATGTCATGAGTTCAGCCACAGGAACCACCGACCTGCCACTGGTGGGCCCTTTGGGGAGACCCTTAACCCTCTCTAATTCTGGTTCAGTATGGCTGACCTTGCACTCTGACCACATATTCCAACAAGGGACATGCAAATAATAATAATAATTTCACTGTACTCTGATATATATATGTATATATAAAAATAAAGGCTACCTTCTTCTTAAAAAGATTTCTGTCTCTGTTTAGTTTATTAAAGGAAAAACATTCTCAAACACTTGCACCCCTTGCTAATTCTACCATTATTTATATGGCTTTATATGCTTTGTGTATTCAAGTTATTGCAGTACTTTTAGGGTCATCAATCATTTTGGTGGAAGTCTGTTGAATCTGTTTTAAAACTTCAGATACTTAACAATAAAGTACAGTAATTTTAAAACAAATACTTCATTCTCTCCGAAGCCAGATTCCCAAAACATCCTGAGATAAGAACATCTGAAAGTTTTCTGAATTTCAGTTGGTTAAGTTTAATGTAAATACTAGTAAGTGTTTTTTTTTTTTTATATTGTCTTTACATCACACATATTAGGCCTGGGTGATAAAATGATAGCAGTTTGTATCGTTATATAATTATCAATGGCTGTAAGAAAAAATTTAATAAAATGTTCGATTAATAGGTTTCACACTTGGTTGCTTCTTAAGTCTGAGCAAGATCAAAACACTGCGGGATAATCAACCTAAAGTGGAAATACAAAAACAAACTTTTTTTTTTTTATCACTTTAATCAATGTGTATATCAAGATGGGATCAGTCCCCCTTTATCCTTATTCTTTTTATTTCTGTAAACGTATTTGTGTGTAACTTTTATTGTTGTATTTATTATTAAATAAACCACCTTAACAATCAAGGCAATAATTTATTGTTTAAATTCAGCATTTTCTCCTGTTCTTTATTAAAACAGGTAAGTAAACATTAGAATTATAGATGTTGACTGAAATTAAATATTTTAAGACGGTGTATTTTTCAGCTGTACTGCCCAACATTTAAACATATCCCTGTATTTACACAGACAATACATCATGTAGTGGCAGTATGTGTTGTATTCAGGCTATATTGTCTTTCCACTCCACGCCATATTTTAACCTCCCGTGTGAAGTGTATGTGTACGTACAATTTTGGATTAAAGGATGAATATACACCAACTTTTTAATGATATTCTAATTATATAAGATGCACTAGTGTATATGTATGTAT
>JAOVVF010000048.1:16107259-16123794 GCA_028565595.1 Duopalatinus emarginatus
TTGCCCATTCTGCCCACTACTAGACTTATGTATGTGTAAAACACAAAGCTAGACTCTCTCTCTCTCTCTCTCTCTCTTTCGCACGCACACAATCCAGCGTGAACTCTTAAGGCCTTTGGTTAGGCTGAGACCTGGTCCTATATTTATCCTCTCTAGTGGGACTGTGACTAATATGGGCAGGGACTAATGGAGGTCAGGCATCTTTCTGCCTGTGTGCTTTGGGCCCTTACATAGTGGTCGCTGCGTCCGTGCCCTAACAAGTCCTACCCGGCGTGGGATGCCAGATGAAGACCCCCCCCCACCTACCCTTCCCTTCAAACGAACCTCTCTTTTACACTCATCCTCATAAGCCTCATGGGGCGAGTGCAGGCAGGCCGGCTATTTCCTGTGTCTGACCCATCAGCTTCCTCTTTTCCTTTTTTCTCACACAGAGTATGTGTGCTTGCAAGCATACGTGAATGCCCTTACCAAGCCTGCCTCTGTAAAATGTCACTGACTAGAATTGGTCTGTACCCTCGATGCCCTGTCTACACAGTAATCACGCTCTGCAGATGGAACTCGCTGACCCTGTGAAGACAGTCATGCACTGGGCCACATTCTTTACTCGGCAATGGAAAAATTGTCTGTACTAAATAGAGCCTGTGTGCAGACTTATTAGTGCAGCTCTATTAGTAGCTGACCATTTTCTTGCTTATTATGGTGTTTGCAGGACAGTTCATGAATTAGCATTGAAACATTCGCACTAACCCCCTTGTGAACATGAGGTTTGGCCCGCGATGGTTATACAGTAGATTCCAAAACTGTAGATGTCTATCAATAGCCTGTGCTCCAATGCTGAGCCATTTCAACTATATTTAGCTGTGCAAATCTCTACCTACTGCACGGACCCTGGTCCTGCACTATGGGTTGAGGGTCACATTGCTTTATTAAAAAAAATGTGTTCAGTTTACATGTTATATTATTATTCTGTCTCTCTCACTCTGACAGCAGTGTTTTGTAAGAGTGCTCAGCCTGTTTCAAATCCGGCATTACTAGAGATAAAAAAAGGGGAAGTGAGTCAATGTTAGTAATATTACTGAGAAATTAGAAAAAGAGGAGACAGAAGGAGGAAACAGCTGTGTCAGGAATGCATGAGCTCTGGGAAATATTCTCACCGTATTCGTTTATCTTTTCTTTTCTTTTCTTTTTTTTTTTTGTCGGCAGATTTTTTTTTTTCCTCCCACTGTAATTGCGATCCTTTTGAAGTGGTCAGAAGGCTTTTGCTCACCGGCAAGTTGTTTCTGCAGAGTCAGCAGTCCACTGGTGAGAGTCAGACAGTGATAGCGTTTCTGACTGGAGACTGCTGTGGTAAAGGTGGGGCTGAAGCCAAGACAAGTTCCTTAATAGTAGCTGTTGTAGGACCTATTTATCTTCCCCTACTCTGTTATTGAGGTCTGCATAGATACCAGATTCACACCAAGTGTGTCTGTGAACCATGCTTTCTGTCTGTCTCTGTCTGCCTGCATGTCTGTCACTGGTCATCTGATCTCGGGCATAAGTGATGTATAGAAAGGTTAAAGCCTTTAAATCCATCTCTGTTCCGAAGCCCTGCTGATTCTTCTCTAGGAGAGTGGTAAAGATGCATAACCCTTCAATCTGGGTGAAACCAACGCATACAGGAACAGTTTGTCCTGACTCTGATTAATGTGTTTGCTAGTAGTAATGCTTGATAGCCATTTGAGTCCTACTTCTCTGGTGTGTAGTTTTGACCTTTTTATTCTCGTTGTGTGTTTCAGCATCAGCGAGAATTTCCTAACAGTGAAAGGAGCTGCCATCTTCTTACCCCGTGGAAATGGCTCCTCACCGTCCTCCGTTCCCCGCATCACACAGCGGCGCAACAAGCGCACAGGTATACTGTTGAAACACAGGTCACAGTCTTCACTGCTTACATTATAAATGTTTATACAATGTATAAAAGTCAAAGTTAAAGTAAAGCATTATAAACGTTTAAAAGATTTGAAATCCAACACAGCATCTTTTGGTAGGTTTTTGTAGCAATAACTGGAGTCCTACACATTTTAACAGGAAGGATTCTGAATATCTGAAACGTACCGAAATTGAACAGACGTCTTGTTTTTTCAGGTGACCTGAAGCAACATCTGCAAACCATGTTTACTCTACTGCGGCCAGAGGACACCATCCGGCTGGTAGCCATCTTCTCTCATTTCTATTACACTGACTGCTTGCATAAAATATGACTGCTGGTTGCATAAGCTCTCCGTCATGCTGTGTTTTTCAGGCAGTGCGGCTAGAGAGTGCCTACCCTCAGTGTACACGCTATATGGTGGTGGTGTCCACCAATGGAAGGCAGGACACAGAGGAGAGTGTGGTCCTTGGCATGGATTTCACTAATACGGACTGGTCTGTTTTTTTTTTTTTGTTTTTGTTTTTGTTTTTTTACTCACCCAATCACCTGTACACTTTTTTTTTCATAAGTGCTCTGGACTGTGCTCTAAGCTTCTGTTTAATTGTTTGTGTCTCTCAGCAGTCAGTGCACAATTGGTCTGGTCTTACCGCTGTGGAGTGACACTCTGATTCACTTGGATGGAGATGGGTAAGAGAGGACACACCCAACATTTCCTCTGTTCATAATAGTTTCAGATCCTCGTACTAACCATTATGTGTTTCTCAACAGAGGTTTCAGTGTGTCTACTGCCAGCCGAGTCCATATCTTTAAACCCGTGTCTGTCCAGGCCATGTGGTGAGCACTGCCAGGATCTCATGCTACTTTATCTCTTCCTCTTTTTCAATTCAATTCAATTTTATTTATACAGCACTTTTAACAATGGACATTGTCCCATTCCGTTTTCATTCCATCTATTTTGTCCTGTTTGTTGGTAAGCTTGCTGTCTTACACCTTTTTTATCACTTTTCTTCATGCAGGTCAGCACTGCAATCTTTGCACAAAGCATGTGAAGTAGCCCGGGGTCATAATTACTACCCAGGAAGCCTCTTCTTGACGTGGGTTAGTTATTATCAGACCCAGATCTCCTCTGAGCAGCACTGTATCAATGAGTGGAATGCCATGAAGGACGTGCAGTCTCATCGATCTGACTCACCTGTGCTTTTCACTGACCTGTGAGTGTTAATACACACAAATACACACCCCAACCAGTGTTGTTTTGTTTTTTATTACATTTTTTATTTTAGCCTTTTATCACAGATTTTCATTAGACCAAAATTTAGGATTATATACAGTTTAGATTAGGATCTGTATTAAATTCTAGCATATAATATTTACCCTGCAATTATTTTATTTTCTTTATTTTAGTTTATGTTTAACCTTGAACTTAATAACCCTGATCTGTGCACAGCTCATTTAAGGGAAGTGGTAAATGTTACACAGGATCATGTTGTGGTAAATCAGGAATAACTGGCATATCTTGACTGTATACCAAACATTATCCCCTCTTGGCAATGTGGGTTTGTGCAACACGAGGATATGTTCCCAGAATATATAAACAAATCCATGTTCGAGTAGTCTTGCATCAGATGAGCGAAAGGCATTTAACTTGTGATCACCATTTTGCAATCTTATGACTATCTTATGTGCTGACACCGGTTTAAGCCAAAAGGTGACAAACATATCAAGGTTTATGAAGTCAGTTGATGTGATGGTGCTCTTAGGAGGTGGCTCAGATGTATAACTATGAGGGGGGGACTTTCCCGCACTTGGAGATATTCCCACGTGCATTTGTTTTTATCTTTTAACCCACACAGACTTTGCCCAGATCTTTATTTAGCTCCTCTTGGAATTGGCTAGATTTACAGTTGGAAAAAGTTTGAGATGGATAGGTAGACATGCACCAAGATAGATGGAGACAGGTGCTCAGAAGAGAACCAAGTAAGAGCACTGTGGCTGTAGCTGTCTAGACACTTGATTCATTGACGAATTAAGTAACATGATTTGGAAGGAGGTCAAAAGGTGTGTTGTTGTTTTAGAGCGAGGTTGGATTGTTGGTTCTGCTGGAGCTGTTGCACGCATATTAGGCTATTTATAGCTACAACCTCTGTTAAGGTGCTGAAACATATATCGGTTAGACAAACTAGCATATCGTGGGCTTCCGGCCAAAGGTGAAATACTAGTAGTTATCTTGTGTAAAGTCCTCAGCCCACATACAATTGTTTGACATTCTGAACAATCTATATGTTTACTTGTACACATCTGAAACGAGTTCAGATTAGACCTGAAGTTAGACCATCACCTTCAACTAACACCTTATTCTGAAATGATTAGCTATACATGAGTATTCCGTCACTTGCGTGTGCTTCTTTATGATTTCAGCTCCATCTGAATCTGGCTAGTCTGTAAAAAAAATTACACACAATCAGACATTAAGCTCCAAAGCCACAAAGCCATGGGACCTCAGATATTAATTAGTCACCGATGACCTAAGTGAAAAATGTATGCTTTATAGTTTCCCAACTACACCTTGTGAATGTTTTCTTGGAATAAGATTCACATGCTTGATGACAAAGAAGCTTCTTTCCATAACCGAGCTCTATTGTCCTGTGTTGTACAGGCCAACAGAGAGAGAGCGCACAGAAAGGCTGATCAAGACTCGTCTGAGAGAGATCATGATGCAAAAGGACCTGGAGAATGTAACGTCTAAGGAGGTACAAATCCTACAGTTATAAAAGCCTAAAAACCCTTTTCTGAAATCTAATCCTGTCTATTTTAACATGATGTAGACATGCTGTAAGCTATATTGATCTAGTGGGGTTTGGTTGTCGGGTGTTCTTTACTAATGTAATTTTGTCGTTCTCAGATCCGCTCGGAGCTAGAGATGCAGATGGTGTGCAATTTACGGGAATTCAAAGAGTTCATTGATAATGAGATGATCGTCATCCTGGGTCAGATGGACAGCCCCACAGAAATCTTTGACCACGTGTACCTGGTGAGACTTTCCTATTCTCTAATCTCATCTCAGCAGCTGTACAGCACTCAATGTTCAAAATCTATATTGCACCACGTCTTGTAGAGTGAAATGCTGTGCTCTCTCTAATACAGGGTTCAGAGTGGAATGCCTCCAATTTGGACGAGCTCCAAAGCAGTGGGTAAGCGCTATCGTTTTGACCATCTGGTTTAATCAATACAGCCTGTTTTGTGAACTCGCTGTTAATTTTATCCCTGACCGTGTATTCCATAGGGTTCGTTACATCCTGAATGTGACACGGGAGATTGATAACTTCTTCCCTGGTGTTTTCGAGTACCACAATATCCGTGTATATGACGAGGAAGCCACTAACCTCTTGGAGTACTGGAATGATACCTACAAGTTCATCTCAAAAGCCAAGTAAATGCTGGATTTGATAAAAGCTAGAAAAAAAGTCGTCTTACTGCTTGGATACTAGTGCGTCCATTTCTGTGCTAAAAATGCACTGTGTTTGGTTAATGTGCAGGAAAGCAGGAGTGAAATGCCTGGTGCATTGTAAGATGGGTGTGAGCCGCTCTGCCTCCACGGTGATTGCGTATGCAATGAAGGAGTACGGCTGGGATCTGGACCGAGCCTACGAGCACGTGAAAGAGAGACGCACCGTCACCAAACCCAACCCGTCCTTTATGAAGCAGCTGGAGGAGTATCAGGGAATTCTGCTGGCCAGGTACAAATAAATAATGATAAAAAAAAGTCATGCACATGTTTGTGTCTTAGTGTTTAGTGGAAAACGTTTGTAGCAAATGCTTAAACATGACATCAACAAGACTTAACTACGTACATGCTAATTTACACTAGTCTCTAACCTTGAACCTCTTTTAGAGCAAGTATGAACACACACATCCAATATTTTCACATACACACCCCAGAGAACACCAGTACCCAAATTCAAACAATCTTTGATCTTTCAGTTTGCTTATAGATCTTCTACAGTATTGTAACACTTCAGATTGATGAGCTTGTTGTGTATAAATGACGTTGGAAGGAGTAGCTGCCTGGTCACATTCCTTAACTGTGCGTCTTTGTGACGCTTTACTGTCGTGTGTACATATGCTCTTTGAAGTTCTTTTTTTGTTTGTTTGTTTGTGACCAGACAAAGGTCACGAGTATCAGTGCCTCACCTTTGCAATCTTATGACATACTTTTTTCCTCTGCGACATTTGTGACTGATTGTTAAACTGCTGGTTTAAAATCTTAACCCTGTGCCCCTACCTCTGCCTGTCTCCAGCAAACAGAGGCACAACAAGCTGTGGCGATCTCACTCGGACAGCGATCTATCCGAGCAGCAGGAACCTGTGTGTAAGAGCCCACGTACACTGGGCCGCTCTGACTCGCACAACCAACACAAGCCCAACGGCATTTGCTCTGTAAATAACGTGCCCCAGACAATCGACAGCTCACGGCCCGAAACTGAAAACAAGAACTCGGAGCGGCCATGCGAAAACACCTTGCTTCCATCTCTCCCACGCGCACGAGCAGCCACCGTAGTGTCTGAGCCGAATTTGGCAGACAACTGCTGTCTCAAAGTGGCAGTGATGGAACCCATTGCGCGCCCTCAACCTCCACCTTCCCTTCATGTCCTGCCTCACCTCCTGTCTACCTCTCTCCATGGGCATAAGTCACCTGTGCCTGAGCCAAAAATAGACTCTGATCGGCTGTCCCTGGATGTGACTGATAAAAATGACTCTCTTAAGAACTCTCAGTCCTCTGGGACCTCGAGCTTGGCATTGTGCTTGGATACTGTGAGTAGCGTTACTGAAACTGAAGGCGATTTAGCATCTTCAAGGACTCCTATGGTTATAAGCCCCTGTGAAGTTCCTCCAGAGTCAAGATGTTCCACTAGCAGTAACTCTGAGAGGTGCAGTAGGGGTGAGATGAATCAGAGGACAGGCAGCTCTGCCAGCCTTGGCACTGATAGCATTGACTTCTTCAGTGCCAGAGAGAAGTTCCTGGGCTTGTCTCGGGAAGGCCAGACCAGCTCACCTCATGAAGCAATGACTCCACAATCCCAGAGCTCCGGGCTGGAGGAATCGAACACTGCAGCAATCAAGGAGGTAAAATACACTCACACATGCACAAACACGTGCACACACACAGACTGCAGACAGATTAGGTTGTTTGCTAAATTTGATCTGCAGGATTTTCAATGGTTTGTGATTAAATCCCACTAAAGGATCACTTTGACATTAACGTAATCTTTATGTACTGCATCTGTAGCATACGTATGTGTAAGTAATGGACAACTTTTTTTTCTTCTTCGTCTCTCACTCTGCGTTTGAGAAAAGAAATGATCACCCATTGACTTCACTCACTCATTATAAAATTCTAGACTTTATTTTAGCTGACACAAACATGAGTAGGAAAAGGAATGAGACATGAAGACAAAAAAAAAATGATGCTGATATTTTACCATTTCTGGATGCTGGAAAAAACAATCCAAGGTTCTCATACTATGTAAATTTTGTATGAACAGTCTCTCTCTTTTTCTTTCTTTTTCTCTCCTCCTTTATCTCAGGGTTCCTCTCATTCAGAAAGGTCCTGTGAAACCGAAGCCTCACCCCAAGCAGAGCCCGACCCTGTTCTCAATAATAGCATTGTATCAGTGCGACACATTGTGTCTGAACTGGAGTCCATTTCTTCCCCACAGCTGCCAGCTCCCAGCCCTGAGCAACCCGTACTCCAGGAACAGCAGCTGGAGAAAGAGGAGATGGAACAGAAACTTAAACGACCCTTGCCCCCTCCTCCCTCCGCTGCCATTTCTCCATGTGAGCAGCCAGACCAGAAGAGCCTCCTCTCTCACTCTTCTTCTGATTCAGATGCAACATCGCAGCAGCTCCCTACTCCACCAGGAGCTGCTGATTCTGTCAAGGCAGGAGAAGAAGAAGAGCATGGAGAGGAGGCACGGCAATTGGACGATGACGACTCTGGTATAATCCCAGACCCGTCTACCTGCGCAGTCACGGTGTGCCCGAGTCTAGATCCCAGCTCCTCCTCGTCTTCTCTGCTCTGGCTGGAAAGTGACGCCGAAGATGTGACAACAACAAAGCCATGTGACATGCAAAAGATCCAGGAGACACTTCGGGAGCTGCAGGCCTTCTTGTATGAGGCTGGAGGCATGGAAGCCTGCTTTAACTCTAACCAGCAGCTTGAGAACACGCACAGCTCCACTGAATCACAGCCTCGGTCCCCGGCCATGTGGCAGAAAGCCATGGAGATGGAAGCACGGATCAGGCAGGCTGGCCTTACTCCACCTTCACTTATGAAACGCTCCGCCTCTCTGGCCAAACTTGACCAGCTTGAGCTGTCGACACACGACCTGAACGACTGGGACTTCCTATCTGAGCTGCCTTCCTCTCCCTCCTCCTCTTCCTCTTCCCATTCACATTTGCTCTCCAGTAGCCACGATGAGGTCCATAAGAAGCAGCGCGTCCTACCTCAGACCCCCTCAGAGGCCAACAGAACTGAAAGTTCCTGCCCCATATCATTTTCCTGCCCACAGCACAAGCAAAGCGGCAGCGCGGGACAGCCCACAGACGCTTCGGCCCCGCCCACACGGCAGCAGCAGCACCCAAAGACACACCCCGTACGGCGTCCGCGCAAAGCAGCGGATAAGAAAAAGACAGTTGCTGTGTTGTACAATACCATGTAATCCCTAATAAACAGTGACGTCAGGGGTGACGTCTTTGTGCCATAGAGGTGGTCTGTTATCACATTTTGGATTCATGAGATCCAGTGGTTAGCTGAACCTGTGAGCGTATGCTACTGTATTCGGTATGTGATATGAGTGTATGCAAATGTGTTGCCCCTTCAGATGTTTAGAAATAAAGGGGCTCGATTCTCAAAACATGCACTTTACTTTGTTTTTATTTTTATTATTATTATGGTTGTTTTTCTTCTTTTTTAGTTTGTGTTTTTATTCTAGGATTGTTTTGTTGTTGTTTATTTGTTTTTTGCACTGATATGAAAAGTAGCCTATCTGTGTGTGTATGTAGCTGTGAGTGCTGATCTGGATTTTGCTGGAAAATGGAGACAACTTGATATGTATTTTTTTTTATCCTGTGGCTAATAAATAAATTACACACTTTTCTTTTTAAAGCTACGTCTTGATCATTTCCCTGCCACAGTACAATTTTACTGAGCGTGTTTAAGTGCATGGGGTCTTGAGCCCTGTAGTGCCCGTTTTCTAGTAGCGTGGAGCCCGGCGCCACTATGTGGACAGCAGTGAAACAGTGGATGATGTAATGTGATTAGGAGGGACTGATGTGTCAGCTGTGCTTCAGTATTGCCCCTGCAGCACTGTACACACAATTGTGAAGTCTGTTGAAGCACAGAGATGAGCAGTGGAGGGCTTTAGAGGTCGTCTCCTGCGTTGGGCTTTTTTTGCACTCCTACCAGTGTGGGTCTGTGTGTTAAGTAATAATAGTATATACTGTTAGTAGATACTATGACAAATCGGAGAGCTATATAACTAATCATATTCTTCCACTAGGCTTTTTACAAACCTTTGGACTGGTTTTGACTAGTCATTGGGTGCAGGTCTGGTAATCCTGACCTTAAAATGTAACATATATTCAGTTGTAAACCCAAACCTGAGATATTAAGATGGATTATAAAATAGTGATCATGCCTTACTGTGGTTTAATTGCTCAGGAAAGTGAGGTATTTCATCTCAAATAGTTTATTCAATACAAACTAAATGTAGTAGCTAATCCTTTATGGTTAATAGTAACTCTACCAGTCTCGGCATAAGATCGTAGTCATGTTAATATTAAAATACACTTGATAGTTACATCAAGTTGTTAATTATGTAACTGCATTCAAATTTTTTGTCTATCATACAGCGGCTTACCTGGTTGGGGTCACGGTGGACTTGGAGCTTATTCCCAAAACAGTGGGAATACAGTCTGAATAGGATGCCTGCTTATCTGAGAGGAAAAATATTCCCTATTTACCTTTGTACTGAACAGCCATAACAATAAAACTAAATAGACATAAATAACATTATCTTATTACATAGACTCCTGTCAGGAAGTGGAATATAGCAGCAAGTTAACAGTCAGTTCTTGAGTGACTTCAACTTGGCCCAAATTGTGATGTCTGGACCGTCTGGTCTGATCCCTCAATAGATCTAGAGAAAGATCTACTGTGAATACCTTGGTGCCAGATACCAGAGGAGATGTTTTGTGGAGTCCATGCCTCGACAGGTCGGAGCTGTTTTGGTGGCTGTATAGATAGACATGTGGTTTTACAGCTGATTGGTGTGTGTATGTGGTATTTGGTGGGTTAAGGGTGAAACAATTATTATTAAATAATATAATAGGAGTCTGGTATTTGTTCTATCTTGTTGTATCATGTTGGATCTTTTCCCCCAGTTATGTTTTCTTGCCGGCCTGGTCTTAAGTACCATCGACGTGTTTTTCTCCCTCTGGAGCTGAACCAACACTTTATTTAACCTGTAACAGTTTTATTGCCTGGTTTGATTGGCTTAACTGCAGTGCTCACGAAATACACTAAACGCTTCAGGCACTGAATTACATTAAAGCTGTGTTTTTGTTTTTGGATTATTTATGGCAGACAAGCTTGCCAACTCAATTAATGCAAAAGAATTAACAGATCTCACTATTTCCACCAGCCTGTATAATAGCTTGTTAGCAGCTGAGAGAGAATGAAAACAGACGTTTAAATCAATACATTAAAAAATAAGTGTATGTTTTAAGTCTTTTATCGGTTTTGTGTTTCATTTAAAAATCCATTTTGTGAGTGATGACATTCCTTTTCTGATGTTCTGTACTTCTTGTGTGTATTTATAATCCTGGGCTCTGGGAACCTAAAGCTCACACCTCTGTGCTGTTTAAGGATTTACTTCACAGCTACAGCTCTGACTTGCTTTTTTCTCTGAAGTTGACTCACCGGCCGACTGACGCTCTCTGTAGTCTCTGAGATAGATGGACTCACTTGGCTTTCCCAAACGTCCCAAAATAGCTGCAGGAAAAACAGCATTTTTAGTGCTGCTGATGCTCTCACGACTCTTTGCACTGTGATGAAGACCAAGCGTGATGGAGGGATAGGCTACTGAGCATCTTGCGGTTGGTTGTGGATTTAAAAACTTGTCCTGAGATACTCTTACATACACCGAGAGCAAGAGTTTGGCGTTGTTGCTCTAAAACACCACATTGATTACTATAGGTTATCCAGTGCTTTTGGGCTCTCCACTGGTCTCATCACAGTCACTGCCTCCTGGTGGTGTACAGAGGCCTAGTATAGTTTATACTGCTGTTGAGAGCAAACAGCCCAATGTTTAATTCTGTCCAGTCATCTGAACGCTTGCTAATATTAGAGGTATGCTAGTCATAGAAGATTGACTATAGCTTGTCCATCTTTGTGTGGTGGAATCATGCAGCAGTCCTATAAACTAACTAAACTGCTACTCGGTTCTTAAAAACAGCCCCAGTATCAGAGTGTGGTGGGGTGGACAGGTTTAGTAACATCCGTCGGACCGGAAGGTCCCAGGTTCGAATCCTGTAATCGACAAGACTTGATTGAAGTGCCCTTATGTACCCCAGCTGCTCCGTGAGTGTTGGAGATAGGATCTGCCTAGCGCTCTGGTCATGTGTTCTTACTGCCCCCTAGTGTGTGTTTCACTGCATAGACGGGTCTAATGTGGAGATCAATTCCACGCCACAGTGGCCAACAGAGTAGATCACCTGACATGAAAAATAAAGCTGTCTAAAATATATTTATTTGATAAAAATAAATGGCCAAAACTATGTGGACACCTGGTCATGACCATGACATGATTGGGTTCTTCCCCAAACTGTTGCCTCACAGCACACACTTGTCTTGAATGTCTTTGCATTGTTGTGACATTACAATTTCCCTTCACTGGAACTGAGCCTAGCTGAACCCTGTTCCAGCATGACTGTATCTCTGTGCTCAAAGCGAGCTCTATAAAGATATTATTTACCAAGGTTTGAGTTGACAAACCCCAGTGAACACTCTTGGGATCAACTTGAACACACACTGTGCCCAGGCCTCCTTGCTGAACATCAGTGACCCACTAATGTGCTTGTGGCTAAATCCCCACAGCCATGCTTTAAAATATACTGTAAAACTTTCTTAAATGAGTTGAGCTTATTATAACCGCCAAGAGGACTACATCAGGATGGAATCTTTGGAAAGTACACTTGGGTGCTAATGTCAGGTGTCTGCAAAAGACACTGCAACATGTAGTACATGGACATGATATGTAGACTAACTGGGATCTTTGTGGCCCAGGTATTTCGGTTAGTAGACTTTTTAGGTTGGATTTTTCCCTCTGACCTGCTGTCTGGAACCAGCTGAATGTGTCAGATACATATTGTCTGACATGTGACACTCTTCGAATGATTAGAGGAAGCGTGTGGATCGCTCGGAGAACTGAATATTTAATAACTTTATATATTGGCTATACAGGGTGAGTCAAAAGTCGGGATACGTTTTATTTAAAAAAAGAAAGGGAAATTACATATCTGAATACCCCAGCAAGTAATGGGTGATGGGGCCTATCTTTTAGGCTATGTCTCGAACATGGCTGCCATTTTGAAAGCCACCATATATGATCAAGAGCAAGTTTTTCCATTGAAAATATGGTCATGTGTCCTGCGACTTTTGACTCACGCTGTATAATACATTAGCAGATAGGATATACAAATATCCTCTATTGTAATGGCTTCCATATAAGCTTCTCCACTCTGTGTGAAATTTTCTCTTTTATTCAATCTTTCTTGAGGTTACAAATTTGAGCAGCGTTGTTGTAGTGAGCTATGTCACACCACACAGACACCATAGTGACACTACACATTCATATCATGTGCAAATAAAAAAAACAGTGAAATATGTTGGTTTGATATTAATAATAACCACATCAAGCATTTCTATATAACTGAATCACGTCTCTCTTAATATGCTTAATCATCATTATAACTCTACACATAAATATACACATTCCCTCTGTTGTTCTGTGCTGTTGGACAGCCCTTTGGTCATTTCTTGACTGGCTATAATTACCAAGCCCATCTGCTTTTGTGTTAAATTGTGCTTAAAAAGAATCTTGTGTCAGTATTATTTGTAAATGCTCATACAGTTGATGCCAGTCGCTTAGACCCAGATTGTCAGAACAAGGAGTAAGGCTCTGATTAGAGCGTCTCCATTTGACATATAGTATGTGTTGTCCAGTATGAGACTGCATCTGGATCAGAGAAACTAGCCCTTGCATTGGTGCACCTGATTGGACCTTCCTGCCAAAAGTTGGTGACTCGATGAATCAGGAGCTCCAGTGCCATGTTAGGGCAAAGGATTACTAGAGGCTTGTGACGGGAAGCACTGTATGGAAGCCAGAAAAGAAACTGAAAAGGTTAGGGAGCTTAAGTTGTTGAATCCAACAGAAAAATAACATACTATAGATTTAGTTTTACATAGAAATGACATTACCATAGCACCATATTGAGTACGAAACATACATTATAATGTACGTTTTCTGATCTGTTTAAAATTGTGTTTATGACACAAAGCATAAATATTGCAGTTTGGATCTAATTCATCATCAAGTACACGTCTGTTTACGCTAATTACCCACCTAAAAAAATGACCAGCAAGCTTGCACGAAATCCATACAATATAATTCACACTTCATAGTGACCACGGAACTGATTCGAAACTTTCTCTTGCTTATTGATATGAAATAAATAAAATGAAGCTGCGCAGGCATGAGGTGTTAAAATGAAGACAGGATCATGCTGTTTCCATCGTGCATTTTGAGTATTCGCCAACAGACTAACATAGCCTCTATGTGAGGCAGACATTGTTTACCTGTACACGTTTGATTAACGGGCACCGCTTAGCATAAGGAGCCTCCTTATACTTTCTATAAGAGTGCAATTGAATTTTGTGCAAATGAAAACCAAACCTTATTTATCCAATTCCATTAAATAAAAAAACAAATTGTAAACCTTTCTCCCTGGGTACTCAGTGGGTGGCGTTATGAGAGATGCTGAGATCCCTGCCATAGTAGTGAACTGTGCTGAACTGCATGAAGTTTGCTGAAAAATTATACGAGTCTGATGGCTGTCAGTTGTTTGCCCATGAAGAGTAGCTTGTGGTTGTAAACTTGTAAAAAAGTGGACAGAGACAGGCCTCTGTGACTGTTGGACTGTTGAATCCTTGAGCTTCAGACAGGCTGCTGGAGGAAAAGAGGCTGAACGTGGGACAGGAGAGTATCGCAGTTCTTAATAGACTACTGCTGCACATGCTCTCCTGCCCCTTGATTTTTGCTTGCTCAGATCCCTGTCACTTCTCCATGAGTGACAGCTGTATGATGCGCTGGAGCTCTTCTTCCTCTTGTCTCTGCCGGAGCTCTGCCTCTTCCTGTTCGCGTGCTGACAGCTCCATTGCCAGGCGTAGCTGTTCATCATAGCTGCGTGGTGTCTCATTGGTTGGTGTGCTGCCAGAGCTGGACTCGGGGCTGGACTTGTGTTGTGTAGTTCTGATAGAGAAAGATGAGAGAGAGACTACTGTGGGTGACTATGATATCTCCAAACTGAGCCAAGAGGCTGACAATAAATAAGCTGTTGTTTAGCATAAGGAGACAAACTCTAAGTCTAACAGTGAACTTGCACTATCCTGACTTTTCTCGGTAACACTGGTTTGAATCGGATGCGGACTATGCAGACCCGAGAAGCTGATTGGATTGATCGATCCGGACCATGTGTTCTTGTTAAAGAAGCAATCTGTTAAATTTTTAGGCCATTCTTCTGCATGCAAAATCAAAACATCCACAAGCTTTCTCTTTCCTCCAAACTGAACTCAGTTATTTTGAACATCTTGGGGACCTATTTAGTAAAAGGTCCTGTTCTGTCTGGGAGCAATGCAGAATTGAACTGGATTTCATTAATGGCATTATCATTAAATTCAAACCTGCAATTTTATTATAAATACATGCTTTCGGAGTCTGGTGAAATCCCAAATCTCTACATCTCTGAGCTACAGTATATTAGGTGGTGGAAAAAGACTGACTGGTGGCTATGAGACTACAGGGATGAAGGACTGACTGCGGACCTTTCCAGGCGGCTGGGGTCACATGAGAGAGGGTGGGTTCCAGGCTTACTGTTTGTCAGAGCCTCCCAAATCGTCACCTACAGAGAACAAAGTTAGTTTGGAAACATACATCAGGGTACATTTGTGTCCTATTGAAATGATCTGATGATAAACTATCAGCTTTTGGCAATAATCATGGCCATACATGTGTTCACAATTGTGTGTGTGTGTGTGTGTTTGTCTTACCTGGTCATACTCAGAGCCTGCCTCCAGTAAACTCTGCTGAATGGCAAACTGTAGCAGGTCATCCTCCTCCTCGCGCATGCTCTCTCTCTGGTTCCCTCCAAGGATGCTGTAGCCTCGTGGTGCCTCAAACACAGATGCTGGAATTTCACCTCCGTGACATGAGTCTAAGTTATATATAAACACACACAGACAGCAGGCAGTGTATCAGTTTTACGTCTCGGACTGTGGTGATGTGGTAATTGAGTTGGAATAAATGATTTTGTGGAGTGAGGAACAGGATGGTTCTCACTGGTCGAGCTGGAGCTTGACACGCTGGATGAGTCACTGCCAGGCGATGGTGTCTCTGTCCTTGGACTGTCCTTCTGTACATTCACATCTGCCTCTGTTCGGCCCACTCCCCCCTCCTCACAGCCGTTTAGGTTACCAAAGGTGATGCGTGCATTTAGAATGTGATAGATGGGGATCTCTGAAGTGAGACAAAAGAGAAAAATAATATTAAATTAGCCATTTGTAGTTTTTAGAGCCACCAAGAATGAAAGAACTTTTCTTCTTGTCCCACCCAGATCCAAACCCTGTCCAGAACCATGCCCGGGTTCCCCGAAATTTGGCTCTTGAAAGTTTCAACTAACCTATTCGATGTAAATTGAATGCAGAACATGTATACGTAATTTTTTAAATTAACAATGACAAAATTGAGCAACTTAAATAAAGCCTGAATGAAGATACTAGTCAGCGCTGTTGCAAAGAACAACAGCATTGATTAAAAAAGTCTGATTTCAAACGATAAAATTATTCCAGGTATATTGTAAACATTACAAACACTACCTTGAAAAGGTTTGTATGAATTTTCTTTTCAAAAACTGACGCAAATTTATTTAAGGGAATTACCAAATTTTTAAGCACTGACCAAATTCAGATAATTTCAGATAAATATGGAAACACAGATTTATATACACACATTTATTTATGGTTGGGGGTTGAAAAGCTATGATTCAAAAGAATAAAACATATACTCCCAAAAATGTAATAAAAGATTATTATATACTTATTAGGGCTGTCAAACGATTAAAATTTTTAATCGCATTTTTTTAAATCTATGTAAATGAATAAGGCTTTAAAGTGATATGTTACAATTAAAATGGTGAACACACGTTATGCTAAAAGTACAAGAGAAAATGGTAAGGGAGTTTAATCACTCACATACTAGGCAGTACTGAACATACAAAACACAAATGAAATGAA
>JAOVVF010000048.1:16154099-16177843 GCA_028565595.1 Duopalatinus emarginatus
TATATAAATTCTCATTTTCTAAAATAGGTTAGCTAGCCACGTTAGTTACCGTTTAGAAAGTAGTGTTGCGGTGGAGAAGAGCTTGGTTTATTTCAGTACACAAAGTGCTTTAGCAGACTGATAGTGGTTAATTGTCAAGAACAATATAAAGGGTAAGAGCTGTTTTTACTTGCATGTTGTAGTTTATATATATTTCGTCCTGCTAAGCTGCTGTTCATTGCAGGATCAGTTGCTGTTCTGTGCAGCTATCAGTTAACTTAGGGCCGACGTTTATGGTAGGAAGGTGCTCCAGTACCTTCTCTTGACCTTTATGAAGAGCAGTCTGTTTGCAGTCTGGTTTGCTTTGAGTGCCAACGTTAATTGCGTTGCACCAAGCTTAGGTCACATAGTAACACGTGGCATTGGATGATGGATAGAAAATGTTTTACGAGTATGAGTAAATAAACCCAGTATTAGACTGATACCCAAAACCAGGATGGGTATGATTGCATTCCTAATTTTATTAAATATTAAACATACTAAATAAATATTAATATTAAAGTTTTGAAACATTGTCAGTTGAAATGTTTAATGAATCCTCACTGCCAAGAGAAGCAGAATTAAGTCATCCTCCTTATGCTTTCACCAGTCATTCAATTTAATGTTACTTGTTTAAGTGCATCCATAATAAATGATGGATTATAATGAATGTAGGTTTAGATGGGTGATAAAATGGTCGTTTTAAAAATTACATTGTGGAAAAAAAGCACCAATCTAATAAATGTAGGTAATGGAGAAAAAATGTATTGATTGCCATGGTAAATGGAAACGTACAATGTTTCTAAAGTCAGACATATTAACCAGAGATTGTCTGCTTTATTGATGTATTGTATGTAGATGATGTGTCAGTCATGTTATTGGCTTCTTCCAATAGCCCCACCAAGTCAGAGTTCATTCGCGCCAAGTATCAGATGCTAGCCTTTGTCCACAAACTGCCGTGCCGTGATGACGATGGGGTCACCAGCAAGGATCTCAGCAAGGTGAGGAAATGCCGAAAGGTCAGCGTAGCCTTATGAGAGGCAAAGCCAATCTCTCTTGAGGAATTAACAGACAGTCGCTACAGGAGTCCCCCTAATGCTCTTAATGAGGTCTTGCTTAAAAATAATGCCTGCTGCTTCTGTTGAGTAGCTCTGAAGAGAAGATTCACCGAAGCTCTCTCTTGGTCTGTCTCCTGCTTACAGCAACTACATTCAAGCGTGCGAACAGGAAGTCTGGAGACGTGTCTGCGGCTGCTGTCTCTTGGTGCACAGGCCAACTTCTTTCATCCTGTAAGTCCTAATACTTGTAGCATGTGAGCTAATGAGATCTGAATGATTATCTAAAATGGAAGATGGTCATGTAAATGAGCCTTGATTAAACTTGGCGGTATTGCATGAATAATTTCGTCTAATAATGTCTTATTTTGGTGGACATTGACCTTAGACAAAGAGATACATGCGGAATTAATTTTGGTTATTTTGGTCATTTGGTCATCAGGGCTTTAACATTTTATCCTCTAAACATTAACCTTGTGCACTCAGTGAACGATTGAGTGTGACTGAGCATCCTAACGTGATCTGCACCAAGTTAATAGTCATCCAAGTTTCTTATCCCCAACCAGCTAGGTATCGCTTTTTGTATAGTATTTACCAAGAGCATCATTATTTTTATATATTATCTGTGAGATGAATACTAGTTGGTTCATGAGTCGTATCATTAATGTTCACACTAATGATGGATGTGAAGCACTTAGACTCACAAATGTGACTTGTCAAAGACATAGAAACATTAAATAGAAGCAAATAGTCTGTAGTGTAAACTTTGACAAGAATGTGAAGAAAGTAAAATGTGGTTTTTTTTTTTCTTAAATTTAAAATGTAAATTATTTTTGCAATGATTACTTTTATTTAGACATTTGTTATGCAGAAAGAACTGTCAGAAACAAGTTTCTTTTGCACTGTGAGTCACTATGGTTAAAAGATATAATGGTATATTGAACCCCCTTTTTTTTTTTTAAATGCTAGGATGTATTTAGGATGCCCCAGTGGTATTTTAGGCTTTTAGTTGCTGCACTGAGAAAATCCTTATTTGTTTTTTCCCCCCTCTGTTCATTATTAATACGTCTTCCTCCCCTGTTGATAAGGCAAATTTCTAAAAATACTCCAGATTGTATACACTATAAAGCCCAACACCCACACATATAATGCACACATATGAAAATCCAACTACACTTCAGCTCAGTATCACTAGTATTCTAGTACACGAATATCAGTAGCCTGGGGTACTGTAGCTGTAAGCTCATGTTCTCTCTCCCTTCCTGACACTGACTACAGGAGAAAGGCACCACTCCTCTACATGTGGCTGCTAAAGCAGGTCAGGTCCTGCAGGCTGAGCTGCTTGTGGTGTACGGAGCTGACCCCGGTGCGCCAGACATCAACGGACGCACACCCATGGATTATGCCAGGTACGCATGTACTTAATCAGAGTTAACTGGACAGAGACACTCTAACCTAGGCTGTCCTCTTCTCGGCTTTTCTTATTACTCTTGCTAGTACATGTTTGCTCGCTCGTCTCACACGTGTTTCTCTACCTGTGTTGTGTCTGTTTGGTTCACAGGCAAGCAGGCCAGGTGGAGTTAGCCGAGCGCTTGGTGGAATGTCAGTACGAGCTCACAGACAGGCTGGCTTTCTATCTGTGCGGCCGCCGTCCAGGTAAACTCTCAGCTGCTCTTCTAAGCATGGAGGATGACCTCACTATGGGCTATTTCTATGTCCAGGGTTCTTGTCCAGGGCTGGAAAATGACAGAATTTAAGGTCTTTCCAGACATAAAAAAATATGGAAACAATTTGGAAGACCTAAGATGCCAAGACACAAAATTGTTTATCCGTTGTCAGGCAAAGCCTTATTTTTTTTTTTACCAATATAACACGTCTCCTATGAGGTGTTTCCTTTTTGCATGAGTTTTTGTTTGTGAGAAAAGGGCAAGAACCCTGCATGACGGCTAAAGAATAATCAGTAATATTAATTATCTGCTTTATTTTGTAGATCACAAGAATGGACATTATATCATCCCTCAGATGGCAGACAGGTGTGGATTAGTGTGTGTGTGTGTGTGTGTGACTGGATTTTACTTGAATATAATTTTGACTTGCGTGTCTGTATTACTAGAATTGATTACGCTTGTGACATTATTGCTTTGAATGTTATTGCACGATGTTTTGTACCTGTGCCTTCTTCATTGTCCCGCTGTCACACAGTAGACACACGACACCGAGGTGCTGTGCCACTGATTGTATTTGAATGTGTTGGCCAGCAGGTTGCGCCATGCCGTCAGTCAGTGTACATCAGCGCGCACTCCTGCTTTAAAGCTGACTGCTGTCTGATGTTTTATTCCCTCTGCTGCTCACAGCAATATGTTTGACAGCCACTGACCTGTACTGCAAGAGTGTTTAAAAGGGATCAAGCCATCTCTCTGTCTCACTTCCTCTCTCTCTCTGTCTTTCTGTCCCTCTCACACTCTCTCTTTCTGTCTCTGTCCCTTTGTGTGTGTGTGTGTATATCTTGGTCTTTCTTTTGACTGTCTTTCTCACACATTTTCTGTTTTCTCCATCTTGCTGCTCTTTGTGGAGGCAGAGCGCGTCCTAAGTGCCCAACACAGAGGTATCTCGCCTTCTTCTTATTCCCCTTTTCCATAACCTCTCTTTTTTTCCTCGTCATATGTTCTTTATATGGATGCCAGTGTCTGGAGAGATGAAGCAGGCAACTAGAGCACCAGTCTATCTTCATATGGAAATTAAAAACATTTTTAAACAATTAAGTCACTTTTTCTACATCTTCTGGTTTTGTATCTGTTGGTACGTCATCAGTCAATTCACCCAATAGTTCTGGAGTGCTATGTTTGAGAGAACATAATCAGACTTGAGCTCTTGTTCTGCCTGTTTTGTTCGATTTCTGACCCTGACACCTCTCCTGCTCCAATGTCATGTTCCATCCATCCACCTTCACCTTTTTTTTTCTCTCCCCCTCTCTCTCCTCATCTTTCTCTGTCTGTATGTTTCTGGTGTCCTTTTACTCCTGTGTCTATGTCTTTGTCTCTGTGTAGCCTGGACCTGTCTGAATTGGCCAAGGCTGCCAAGAAGAAGCTTCAAGCGGTGAGTATTCAGGATGCAGGTGAGAGAGCTGGTGTCTCTTAGCCCTTTTTTCCACCGACAAGGTGCTGGTACTCGTCCTGGAGCCTGTACTCTGTACTCTGTACTCTGTGCCCACCACAAGAAACGGTTTTTAGCTAGCAAAACTGCTTGATAAATTGGTCTGAAACTGTGAACTCGGTCCACAATCGTATGGTTGCCATAGAAAAAACTAAAGGGGATTTGAAGGTTATTATATAACCAACCATATTCTGGCAATAAACTGACTGTGCAAGTGCCAGTGAAAGTTTCTTTAGAGCAGATCCACCCTCAATACATAGGTGAAAGCATTTTTGGACATTGATTTTTGGATTTGATTTATAACTTTGTAAACTACTTCACATTGTTGTGATTATTACACCATGGATTATAAGACATGGTTATACAAATGTTTGGATTCAGGATCAGCACCGTGTCCGTGGAAAAGGGGAATTTGTCATGACATGAGTCCATGTTGACCATTTAGCAGAAAGTGGTAGATGTCTGTTCAAGGCATTGGTGTGATGTGGTAGTTATGTAAATATCAGAGTCAGTTCTTTAGTCTTTGATTTGTTGCTTTTGCAGTGTTTCTCCCAAATGCTTCCTCTGTGTGCTCCTGCTGCCTATGCACACCTCTCCGTCTTTTTGTCTGCTTACCTTTGTGCTTCTGGAGAGCCTCAGCACTTCACTCTGGTGTCCTCTGAAATATAATACCGTGTATTGATATTTAGTTTGTGTCGTACACAGCTGAATAACCGCTTGTTTGAGGAGCTGGCCATGGATGTCTATGATGAAGTGGACCGTAGGGAAAATGATGCGGGTATGACACTTCTCTTTTTTTCATTCGTTTCTGCACTATTTTTTTTTTCTCATCACTTGATATTGTATAAACATTGACTATAGAAGGCACTGGCCAAGCAGTCCAGCTGCAGGGAAGGGAGGGAGGCTGGAGGAGGAAGGGAGGGAAGAGAGAGAGAGGGAGAGAGAGAGAGAGAAAGCAAGAACAAGTGAGTCAGTGAAAGAGCGCCTCAGGACTACTCTCCTCCTCCTTCTCTCTTTCTTTCTGTCTCGCTCCCTCCTTTCTCTGTGAGGCAGGAGTCGTGGCAGCTGGGCTTGCAGGCTGAGTCTCTGCAGGTAAGCAGCACTAGGTAGAAGGCAAGGGGCCACACACACAAGCAAGCAGCCTGTTTTATTGATTTTATTTGTATTTTTTTGTATGAGATTTCTGCTGCATCTGTGTAGGATTCTGTATGTAGGCATGAGAGTGGGCGATAAGATGACCTTGCTTTTAATACTGTTCCACATCTTTCTTTCTTCTAATGCTCCGTTTTTCTATCCTGCTCACAGTGTGGCTAACGACTCAGAACCATAGTACGCTGGTTACCGAGAGGAGTGCTGTTCCCTTTTTGCCCGTCAACCCTGAATATTCAGCCACACGTAACCAGGTAATACATATATAAGGACGCCATCAGCCAGCATGCTGTGAAGAACCAATGAGAGAGTGGCCCAGTGTGGGTGAACAAGCCTGGTTCAGGTAGACGTTTAAGGTGAAATCCAGCAGGAAAAAGAGAAGGGCTGAGCTGCCTTGATATTTCGGCTATATGGAGAGAGGAGTAGTGCGGTACATAAAAGCCCAGGCCTAAAAATAGTTTGTGGTTTTACAATGACAGAGGGCCTTTGCTAGCCACCGCACAGAAGGAAAGAAGCAGAGGGAAAGAGGGCAGTATGACTGGGTAGCCTCCTTTACTCAACATTTCCACTCTTTTACTCCCTCACTTTCTCCTGTATGTTTTCTTTCTCTTACCACTGCCTTGACTATAATAAACTATTGTGGATGTGAATGCAGCATGTTTTCCATGCAGTGATTAGCCAATCAGACCATTTCCTGTTTGCTAGGTTCTGTGTTTATAAATCACATGGGATGGTTTTTTCACACACATGCAGTTCACCCAAGCATTGTACACACTTCCATGTCAACAGTATTAACAGTATTTAGCTTGTTTTTATTTTAAATTAAAATTAGGTCCCTATAAGGACCTGTGGCCATGTTAACCTGTATGTTTTATATTTTGAACACGGTTAGTATTTTCTTACAAGTCAGTATTTTCTCCACAGGGCCGACAGAAGTTGGCACGCTTTAACGCACGAGAGTTTGCAACACTAATCATTGACATTCTCAGCGACGCCAAGCGGCGGCAACAAGGCAAAGGCCTGACAAGTCCTGCTGGTAAGAGAGCCTTCTTTTCTTTCTCATAGCGTAAAGAAACACTCCTGAAATATTTTACAGCCTTACTTCTGTCTGTAGTGAATATATGTATCACAATTTAAACACATTTTCCTGTCCACAACAGAACATACACCCTGTTTTCTTTTTATTTATTAGAATACAGATTAAAGCAGTCTGTATATGTTTAAGCAAAACATGCTTTGTAGAAAGTTTTTTATGAAGTCATCAGTCAACTGTAAATGAAAATCTGAATTTGTACAATTTATTCTTTAAGAGAAAAAAAGTGAAAGTGAACTATTTTGCCTTACTGTGTTTGCACACAGAAGTGCAGTGAAACACACCAGAGAACACTAGGGGGCAGTGAACACACTTGCCCGGAGCAGGGGGCAGCCCCAAACCACAGCACCCGGGGAGCAGTTAGGGCAGTTAGGTGCCTTGCTCAAGGGCACCTCAGTCGTGTCTTGCCCTGGGTGGGGATCGAATCCGCGACCTTCCGGTCACAAGACCAGTTCCCAAACCCAAGATATTGCACTTTCAGTAGGTTATGTATTATAAGTGGATATGTTAACATAAAAGCACCTCCCTTTTTTCCTGCTCATGCATGGATACCATAAAACCTTTAGGATAGTAAAAAGCCATAATTATTTTTGAAATAATTAATTTTACCTTATTGTAGTTGTGGGGAAGAAATTCAGTAAGAAGAGCTGTGGTATGATTCTGTCCCTCAAAAATCTATAAATGTATATAAAAATTGCTTAATAAAGAGTCTACATTTTAAAATGTTTTTTTTTAACAAGCCCTGCCAAGTACCACCTACATCCATAGAAAGAGCCACTTGACTTCTTCACTTGACAGACGTGGCAGATGACCAACACCAGACCTTTTCATGTTGCCATAGGAATCATGGCAGTTTATCTCATTTGCTCACCCCAGACTAAACTTAAGATTTGATTCTGTGACCTGTTTTCAGAGTATACAAGAGTATATATTACTCATTGTGTCATGGTGTTTACCGCTGGAGATCAGCACACAGAATTGCGTATACACAAAAATGAGAGTTTCATGATGATAATTCATAAATCATAATAATTCATAAAAAATCGCAGCTTGAGTCTGAAGAGATCTCTGTATCTGACTGCATATGTGTGTGTGTGTGTGTGTGTGTGTGTGTGTGTGTGTGTGTGTGTCGGTTTTAACACTGCTGAATGTTTCAGAGCCTCTAGACGCGAGCCAGGCAGACGATGACCAACATGACTATGATAGCGTAGCTTCTGATGAGGACACAGACAGCGAAATAACTGCACAGAACAACACCAACGCTCAGCGCAACAACCGTGCTAAGGTCAGCTCTTCAACATGCACATAAATCTGCTGCAATAAAAATGGTTCTGTCTGAGGCTCACTCGAAAAGGATGAGTAAGAAAAGGTCTTTTATTTATTTTATTCGTTTTTGAGCTTTATATCTGACAGTGTGTGATGTAGCAAAATGATCATATCACAATACTGATTAAGTTTACTTACTTACTCATTTATTATTAATTATCCCAGTACTAAATAGTTTGCTGAGATTTTGCTAACAAAGTTCCAAACAAGGATTACTGTAGGTACAGTATATAGGCCATTTATAAAAACATGTACATTGGAACAGTGTGTTATGCAAAAATTAAGCCAATCAGATTCTGTGGCCAACAATTGGGTAATGAGACTTGCATTTCATTGTGTTGCATAGCTCTTGTGGACCAGGCGGTTGCTTCAGTTTAGTGATGGTCTCTAATGTTTCAGCGATAGAGATACTGAGTATATTTTGAGGTTCTCCTAACTCTAAATCAGTTGGTTCACCTTTTGATATCGCATTCAAAAAATCTCAGTTATATATTCAGACATCCGGCTATTTCTGGTAAACAGCGTACAAACAGTAGACCAAACTATTCTAACTTTAGCTTAGTTGAAGAGACACATACAATGCTGAAGCAGACCTCTTCACACAATTTGCACACAATTTGATCCACTATTGTTTCTTACCAGACAGCAATGAAGCCCATGGAACAAAAGCATGATAATGATGGTCCAAATGAAATCCTTAAAATATACTGCACATGTAAGGCCTTATATTTTAGAGATTCAGTCAAAAGGGAAATCCACTTTCCAGACAGATCAGTAAAATCTTCCTTCCTTATAGATTTTTTGTGCCCCATTTTCATATCTACATGTACGGTCATATTGTTTGGTATCTTACATGTTGACAATTGGTGAGCTGCAAACGATTGCAAATGTGTTCGCTCCCACTGCCAAAGCCATAACCAGAAAACAAGTCAAATATGACTGACGCATATCTAAGGGCAGGTTTACATTGAAAATATTCAGATTATTAGACTGAAAACTTAAATATCCATTAATAATTTTTTATCAATTTGGGGGCCTTCTTTTTTTCCAGGGGCCCCAGGCTACACCTAACATTAACCTGTGCATATTTCTAGCCATGAATGAAAAAAAAAAACGCTTTTACTGCTGAGTCTGTTCAATTTTATAAAGAAAATGGAACCAAGAAATCATAATGATAATACTTAAAAAATGTATCATGATCTTATTGTGCTACGATAGCATATTGTCAAATTGCTGACCCCTAATACCAGATATAGCTGTTGTGGTCTATAGAGGAGCAGCAGGTTGGGTTACAGCTTACAGCCTGCCCCAGCATGCATTGCAGCAAGATCTGCAGCCCTACCTCATACTTGTAGAATGATAAAAAGGCCGAGAAGTACTGATGACAGTGAGCTATTGTTCTGCAGCTGGAAAGAGGAAGCTCTGTCTGAACATGCTGCCTCCCCACACAGGAAGTAGCCTGGGTGAGCCTGAAAGCTTATGAGAAGCTGAATGCTTATTATCCTGTTCAGTCCTGGGAGATTTGCTAGCACAGGTCTGATTTCTGTTTAAAGAAATGTACATGTTGTATAGCTACTTTATGGAAAATAAAGTCCCAAACTGGGAGAATATCTTCACCTACTGAACCACTGTGTGGCTGGTCTGAAGGCATGTGTTGAATATTATCAACACATATAAATATACTACATATAAATATGAATTGTGTACAGTTTGGAATTTTTCTTGGTAGAAAAATCTTTGCGCTGCCCTCCTCTGTGCAGATTAATCTCATGGCGGCTAGTGCCAAGTCATTATATCTTCAGTGAGTATTCAGGGCTGCATCCCAGAATCACACAATGTGCTCCAGGAATTATGCCTAAATAGTAATGTCTCAGCGGTGTTCTTGGAACAATTTTGTGCATGTAACGTGGACTATATTGTATGATGCAATAAATAATTATATGTTGCAGTTTCTATTATATTACAGAAGCATCATTAGAATAAAAACCATAGACAGGTTGCTCGTCTATAATTCCTCAGCACATTGTTTTATTCTGTAGGTTCGTGTCCATTTGTGTCTGCTGATAAGCACAAGTTAGCTCACTGACTCTATATAAATCAGTGTAGAGAATAAATCTTGAGATGCTCAGGAGCATCAGATTAAAAATTAATTTCTGAGCATAAAATCAAAAATGTTTTGAGCATCAAATATTTTTGACCCTTGACTGAATTGCTTTGTTATTTGTAGCAAAAAAAAAAAATCGATGTACTGTAGCCTTCATGTGCTTAAATGATTTGTAAGAACAGTTTAATTGTTGTAAGGCACAGAGAATGCCCATGTGCAGTTTATGCAAATTGGATATATATAAATATGTATACGTATGAATCATATTAAATAGCAAATATACAGAAACTTTAGTTGATTTACTACTGATCTAATTCTGACAGAACCTATGAATTTTCTAAAAATGTCGGACAAAAAATTAGGAGGACCATACATTATATAAGGCCAACCATTTTGTTTTCTATGTCACTGATTATTTGGAGGTGTGTGTGATGTCTCATGAATGTGTATTGCTTTTGGACAGTCTATATCAGGGCTGCCCAACTCCAGTCCTGGAGGGCCAGTGTCCAGCACAGCTTGGAGGTTTCTCTATTCAAACACAACTGATTGCACTTACCTGTTAACTGTATTTGAGTAGAGAAACCTCCAAGCTGTGCTGGACACTGGCCCTCCAGGACTGGAGTTGGGCATCCCTGGTCTATATGAACAGCATGACCAATGTTTCCTACAGACCAAAAATATCTGATCCTCTGACTACTTCTTCTCTACCGCCCCCAGACCTGTCAGCTCGTTTTCCAGAAATGGCAGTGTATTAATATAAACATACAATTTAAATTGATATCATAATTATACTGTTTTATGAGAACACTACTTTATTTCAGACTGTGGGAAACACTGGTAGCACTGAACTGTTATTTATTTCTGACGCATCTTTGGTTTCGTTTGTTTGCAGAGCATGGACTCTTCAGATCTGTCAGATGGGCCCATCACACTGCAGGAATATCTGGAGGTTAAGAAAGCCCTGGCCTCTTCTGAGGCCAAAGTGCAGCAGCTTATGAAAGTCAACAACAACTTGAGTGAAGAGCTGAGGAGACTTCAGAAAGAGGTATAAGCATGTAACAAACAGACCTAAAGGATCAGAGACAGACTACTGAACATGTGCCTATCTCAACCAGGCTACTTCAGAAAGGCCATTAATTCAGTACCCAGTCTAATTTGTAATTTGAAGTTTGAGATTTGAAGACTGCAGGCTGTAATACTAAGCTTCGCACTGCTGTTGTTTCTTTACATGATCAGATTTATGTTTACTCTGATGTGGTTGTCTGCTGTAATGGCTGTGTAAGAAAGATGAACTGGTAAGAATGATATACTGGATAGTTTATGTGAAAAAATTCAGATATAGATCATTAAATCAGATATGTATTGTTTGATGTCTACTATTGCTATATTGCTACTATTATAATCTTTGAATCTCAATAATTCATAGATGACCAATATTTATTTCTCTCTGACACACACACACACACACACGATCATTTATGTGGTATTGCAGACCTGCCCAGCACTTAAACAAGTCTGTGGACACACTCCTCCGTATGTGATTACAGTATGTGTTAAACCCACCCAGAGAATGACTCCTGTCCACTCTCATACACTCTAAAGCCTCCATCCACTGACCCCAACCCCATTATGACACTCCGCATGATGAAGCCCTTAGTTGTACCTCTCTCAAACCCTTGTTTTGGAACAACTCTTTGTGTCTTTTTGTTGTTGTTATTGTTGTTTGTGTGTGTGTGCGTTTCTGGCTGACCCACCACCCCTTCATCCCTGTAGATTTCGCGGATGCAGACGGAGAACGTAGCTCTAAGGGGGGGTCAGGCTGGGCCTGTGGGGGCTCTGGGGGGTGGCAACATGGCCCTTTGGCCCACCGGCGTAAGAGGAGGGCCAGGAGGAGTGGGCAGTGGTGATTCAAGCTTGGCTCCACCCTCCTCAGGTCCTCTGCGGAGGGACAGGCAGGCCTTCTCAATGTATGAGCCTGGAGTGGCCGCCCCCAAAGCCCTCGGCCCAGCACTGGACTCCCTGAGCGGCCACCTGCAGCCCCTCAGCTCCAGCGTAAGTGTGAGTGGCTCGCCTGATCCCTGAACTCTCACCTTTTTGACCTCTGTGCTAACTGTCAGTCTTCCTGTCTCTTTTTGTCTGGGTAGCCTGCCGCTTTTGCCTGGGCAGCCAGCGCTTACATCTGTGTTTGTGGTTTTTGACTGATTAACACTGCACACTGCTCTTTACTGCCACCCCATGGTCACACATCAGCACAATCTGCACTTCGTACATTGGAAATTACTCCAGATGATGTATGTTACTGAAAAAAAAAGCTGTATGTTCATGGTCAGAAGCATGAACTGCTTTTTTTTGGGAATACAGGCAATGTGGTGTATTCATTTTCTTAGGGATTGACCGATGGTATTTCTGCCATCAGAAGCTATGGCTAACATGCCAAGAGAGGCTGTCTCAAGATGAGCTTGTCTTGTGCTTAGCTGCTGATTGAGCTAACTGGGAATGTACATTATAATTGGTTTGTGGAATGTATAGGTGTTTGATTGTCTGACCAATAGACTGAATTGGTGTGAATGTATCTGTTCTTTTCTCTGCACTGATTCCTTTACCTATTTCCAATGACCAGGTTGTCACAACAGGATACAAATTATGAGTTGGCATCAACATATAAAATAAATACTTACCACTGTGCTGATGCGAGGCAGCAGTCCCAAATCTTCAGTTGTTTGCCTCAGTTAACATCAGCATTCAAATATTATTACAGTTTCATGAATACAGAAATAGACTGCCTGGCTACAAAAAAAAGCCATTTGGAGTTGAAATCTCTGAAGACAGCATTATGAGGGGATGTTTTAGCTGGTCAGGTTTAGGCACAGTAATGTTAAGGGGCAAACAAATGAACTCGGCTGAGTACCTGAATGTACTGAATAACTAGGTTATCCGATCAGTAGATTTTCTTCCTCCCTGGAGGCACAGGCATATTCCAGGAATGCCAAGATTCATTGAGTTCAAATTGCGAAAAAATGATTCAGGAAACATGAGGAATCGTTTCCACACATGAATTTGCTGCCGCAGAGTCCTGACCATAATACCATTGAAAGTCTTTGGGATGTGCTGAAAAAGATGGGTTCTATGCAGAAATAAATGCTGCATGTTCTGTTACATGGTGAAACACCACCATTGTGCTGTCCACCATTGTGCTAAGGCTGTCCAACAAAATATTAGTCTGCAACATTTTTCTTTTAGCCAGGCAGTGTATACTGAGTGATGGATCATGTCATGAGAGTACTATAGGGAGAAATGCGATAAATCAGATAATAATGCCAACTGCTGGTGGATGCTTACTCATAACTAGTATCTTGTTCTGATTTGGTGGAGGTTAAATAATATTGTAAAGCTGTAATATTTATCCTTTCAGATCGGTTCAACAACTTCTGCCTTTTTTTTAGGGTGTGGGTTTCATGTCTGTTTTATTATTTTATATATGTTTCTAATTTCCTAAATAGACTTCTACCACAGCACTGTCTCATATTCTGTATACTCACAGATCTTCCAGTTCAATGTTTCTTGTGATTCTTCTGATATTAACCATCTTATCTTTGTCTTCTGAGACTGACAGTACATTTAAATCACTGTGAAGCTTGACTTTCTTTTCTTGGAGCTCTGCAGAGGTCTTCCTTCAGTTTTTTTTTTTTTACTTATTTGATTGGCTTTCTCCAGCTTTGTCAGTAAGCTTGTGTCACTTGTTCTCATTTTCAGGTGCGAAAAGGGGCTTCTGCAGGCCCAACCCCTTATGGAGGACCACACATGTCAGCCTCCATGGAGATGGGGCGCTATATGGTACGTGAAAAAAGGTGTAGTTCACCAGTCATCTCAGTTTATGGTTTTAAATTACTTGCATTGGTTTGATTGGATTTAAATTTGAAAGTAAGCTGATGTACTGTTGTGTCTTCTTCAGACCCCTAAATTAGAGAAACATGGTAGTGGCACTGACAGTGACTACGACAACACTCAAACGTATGATTCTGTCGGGTGAGTGAAGCCTGTGTTGCAGATTTTTTGCTAATATTTAAAGTCTCAAATATAGGTTGTTTTATAAGCTTTCTAACTATCTGCAAGGCTAAGTGGCATTTCATGTGTATGTGGGTGGGTGTGCGGGCATAGCGTGGGTCGCAGCAGTGAGGAGGAGGGCCGAGTGGAGGTGGAGGATAGTGGAGATGCTGGAGAGCCAGATCCCACGCTGCCCTGCACAGAAGATGTCATCCTGAAGACTGAGCAGGTTACCAAGAACATCCAGGAGCTGCTGAGAGCAGCACAGGAATTTAAACATGACAGGTGGGAGCTTCACCACAACACACATGGGAACATGCATGTAGTATGCAATAAACATATCAGGCTATGTAATTTTGTTGTTTTTGTCTTTTATATAATTGGTTCTTTCTGTAGCCAGGGACCACTTTGCATATAAAAAAACAGATGTATAATATTATAGGCTAAATTCAGCCATCAGTCATTTATTTATTAAATTCATGACATGTGAATATGTTTTTTATTTCTTATTTCACTTACAGAAACAAAACCAGCTACACTGTGTGAAAAGATTGGAAATATTGTGTCATATAACAACAGTTTCCAAGTTTTAAACCTTAGCTTTAAGATTATGTATGAGATAAATTTCATTTTAAGATGATGAATGAATGATATCTATAAGATAAGGGATAACCCTCATGTTAAACCCATACAGTCAATTAGGCTCATCACTAGAACTAAGTAACTAACTTTTTTAATAGCAGCGATCATAATTATCAGATACCACTTTGAGAAACACTGTGATACAGTTTATCACTCCTCAGTCATTCCTTATATTAGATTATTTTGCCTATACTATTAATAATTAGTGTGATTGCAGTAGGCAATCACTCTATTGTTATCCGACAGTAATATTATTATTTTGTTTTTTATTATAACGAGATTTGCTTGTCCGGATTTTAACTCCAGCAGTTTTCGAGATATCGACATCGTTCCAACTGTCAAAGTTGGATCCCATTCATGACCCCATCGCTTGTATACAGCTTCTGGATAGCCCCACTCGTTCACCAGCCACGCACATTTTCATCCCTCCTTTTTTTACCCATTCATTTCAAATGGGAATCATAAAATGTGTATTCAAAAGGTACATCGATGTAAGATATGGACTCTTTTCCAACTCTGAAACGTCTGTCCTGTTAATGACACACTTTTATACAGATGTGGATACCCGCACTCGTTTATCTGCCACACCCGTTTTCATCCCTCCTCCTTTTTCCTCCCATCATTTCAGTAGTCAAATACCCCATTGCCACTGAGAATGGTAGATTGATGTGAGATATGGACTCGCTAATTGCTAATGGCTAATGCTAACGGCTCATGGTAATTGCTAATGGCTAATGCTAACTGCTAATGTTAATATAGCTGCAATCACACTTGCATTTTCTGCAGAAAATGCACCTCTCTAGTTAATTATAATATTAAAGTTTATAATATTAAATGCCTGATTCCTGTATACTAAATAATATTTGCATTTTCTTCTTGTTTTTTGCTTGTTTTTTTCTTTTGTGTCGGTCTTATTTTGGACTGGACTTCTTCTCTGAAACTGTTTTGTGTCCTGTGTTTTTAAATAAATGCAAAGGTGTAAATCCTGTGGTTTTATCTGGTTTTAGTTTTGTTCCATGCTCGGAGAAGATCCACTCAGCCGTGACAGAGATGGCCTCACTCTTTCCTAAGGTCAGTAAATGCCCCTTTCTACCTTTAGCTCATTCTGTTAAACAGGCCTGAGTTTCTGACCTCCGTGTTAATTCTGTGTGTCCTCAGAGACCAGCTCTGGATGCAGTGCGTGCCTCCCTCAAGCTGCTGGCCTCTAGCGCCTCACGTCTACAGGTGGAGTGTCGCAAAGCTGCGCCTTCTGAGCCTTCAGCCAGTGCTGTCGATTACCAGCTCCTCACGCAGCAGGTTATCCAGTGTGCCTATGATATAGCCAAGGCCGCTAAGCAGCTCGTCACCATCACAACTCGTGAGAAGAAGCAGTGACCTGGCTCTGGGCTTGATGGGCGCAGGGAAACACTACAGAAAACAGGACACACTGGTGGTGGAGGGAGGAACTGCAAACGAACAGTGGGTTGAAGATGAGAAAGAAACGAGTGATAAAAAAAAAAAGAAAGACACGAATAGGTTGGAGACTGAATGTAGGGGATGATGACAGTCATTTCAGGAATGATAAAAGTAAATAAATGAAAGAAAAAGAAAGGAAGTAAAAGGAAGCTACATGCAGGTTGCACCACCATTGCAGAGAGGGGGAGGCTTATGGGAGACCCTTATCGGAGCGGCTCGAATCATCTCACTATTTCTTTTAATCTTCAGTTATCGGGATCCCTCTTTACATGCACCTTTCATTGATCTCTCTCCCGTCTTCTCGCTCTCTCTTTCTCTGTCTCTCTGTCAGTTATATGCCGATGACTCATATGCACATTTAACACACACACGGTCTGCTCTTTCTCATAATTTTTATTTTCTTTAATGTTTGTTGAGTCATGTCTACTTTTATATGCCACTCCATTGGCCTTTACCTCTCGGGACAAAGATTTAGACTTAAAATCACTTACACTGGAATTATTGTAATGCTTATGACTATAGTTTTTTTTTATTAATGTAATGATTATCATTGTTATTGATGTGTTTTTCAAAATTTTGTTAAATATGTATTATTATTATTATTTGTTATTATTATTTGTTATTTACATTGTATATCATTTGTTCCAGAAAGGGGGAGCTTTGAATACTCAGCTTTTACTCAGTATTGGGGATCCTTATCTTACAGAACACACCTGTACTCCAAAAAGGCAGGTTTGTGTAGAAATCTGGAATGATTCACCATAACCAAAGGAAATAGCGATGCTAAGGAGGACACAGTAGAGATGATTTTACAGCCATTAAGGATGCATTTATCATTGTCTGAAAATGAGGTCAGCTCTCGTTCTTTTGGAAATAGATCCAGTCTTTCATTCATCTCACAATTCACAATCCCTCCATTGTATGACCATTTCATAGACACTTCAGATTTATTGGCTCATCCGTTACATTGCCTGTGTTTAGGAACATAGAGGTCCACTCTGGTAGGACGGTTCCTCTCCAGTTCTTCCACTGAACTTTCTTTGAGAGTATCAATATGGCTTCTTTACTAGTGTAGCGAGTTAGAGAATTTTGATGTGAACTTATTTTTTTGGACCAGATTTTTTTCTTCTATGAAAATATCAGATTGCGTATACTTCATGTTTATATTATTTTATTGATTGGAAAGCATGTGTACTGTCAATGTAACAATGTTATATAAGCTATACAGATGTGAGCGCTGATAGTGGAAAGGCACCATCAGTGTTCACTATCCAGGCACTTCAACAGGTTGCAGTAATGGGAAACATGACAGCTGTGCTGTATAACGCTCTCCCTTTGTTGATTCTGGAGCCATAAAGTCAGTGTGTACGAGACTGTAGATGGCAGTCAGGGCCCCAACCTACTGCTGAATAGTAACTATAGAGCTCAATGGCTCATAGTACAACCAAGTAATTGTAACCGATGAATACTCCTCAATATTGTGGGGTTAGTAAACTGGAGCTTTTAAAACATGTATATCAACACTATTCATGTTTAATTCTCAGGCTTCTTTTAATCACTTTTTGTCACATTAATTTTACAGATGCCTGTTTGGTGTTTATATGACCAGAACTTTCAGTTCTTTTTTGGACCACATCCACACTTAGGCAGATTGCATACTGAAGGTCTTTATGACCAGACTAGTAAAACAGTTCGTCTTATTATTGGCCATCAATACAGTGCCATCAATACAGTGTTTATATATATGTGTGTGTGTGTGTGTGTGTGTGTGTGTGTGTGTGTGTGTGTGTGTGTGTGTGTGTGTGTTTCTATTGCCATTTCACAAGCCTTAATTTTACTTCTCTCACCTTGTCCGATTCACCCTCAGCCATTTCATGCACTTGTATTATTATTATTTTTTTTCATTTTGGAAATGGGATATTGTTTTACTTAAAACTGTTTAAGAGAATTTACCATTTGCTTTACACATTTTTTAAGTAGCTATGTGGCATCTCTTCAGACTCCTTGTTCCCTCTGGGTAGTGCACATGAAACTGAATAATTGATTATGTGTTACACATATTGCTAATTTTGCCTTTTTCACAAGGCTGTTTTACATTGGCCCTTGGGAGATGGTTTACCCACTTTATTGTGACCATATTTAGTTAAGAGTTTAGCACCTGAAAAGATGGAGTGTGTGTGTTAGGAAATGGGAGCCTTAGCACACACAGACTTCATGATCTATCCAGCACAATGTTGGGCTCCTTTAGTGCAAGTTCTGTAAGGTTTCATGTCTGCCTTGTCCCATGCAGCCTCATGCCATAAATACAATCAATGCACACGAGAACAAAGCCTGCACGTACACACACCAATGTCCACATCCTACTTCTGCATAGTCTCCTTTTCAAGTCAAACACACTGCACTGTACTCATAACTGTTCTGAGATGGCTAATGGGAGAATTTCTTTTAGCAGATTTAATTGTACAAAATAAAGAAATTAAACTAAGCAAAACAATTAAATCATAATAGAAACTCTTAAGCTGTACATTTGTAATAAAGACAAAATGGTAATTGTCCTACAAGAATGATTTTTGTTTGTTTTACATACAAAATGCTTTTTTTTTGCCTTCCTTCTATAATTCAGTAACTGGACTTCATCTGCGAGTTTATCTGCACTTTCTTCAGAACTTCCTGAGAAAACCAGAGTGAAAACCAGTGGTCCTTGAATCATAGGCATGGAGTCTGTGATTAATAAATAATGTCAAATTGGCAGTAATGTATTCTGTTAGAAAGTTATGGATTAAAAATATCTCTATGGTTCTGATGAATAGCCACAATATTACTGTATACGTTTAAATCATGAGCCTAATGTTAAAATGGTTGGATTCGTTCATAAAATAAATCTGTGCTGTAGGGTCTGTGAATTGTATTTTACAGTGAAACGTTCCTGGTATAAAATGTGATATGTTTTACTACATATACACCATTTAGGGTTTTATACAATGGCCTGTAGTAACCAGTTTACTCTTCTGCTGTACAATACCTGATTTTATCCAGGATGGTGGGGTCTCAGAAGATGAAGAGTAGTGATCAGCCGGTTTCACCATAACCAGGGAAACTGTTAATCTGCTCCAAGACCACTGATAAAGTTCAAAATGCATGCATTATCAGCCTTCTGCTCAGGTAAATAGCTCTCATTTTTAAATTTCCAACAATGAAGCACTGTACAGTACAGAGGAGATAGGTGTGTATTGTGGTGAGATGTTTAAAAAAAAGGATGTAACTATACATTAAATATATTTTAACAATCCTTCACATTTTAAACCGAGTTATCTGATAATAATAATAATAATAATAATAATAATAGATGTAAATACCTATGCAGTGAATGTTACATACTATTTTACACCATGTACTTTGACACCACAGAACATGACACTTTTTTTGCTTTGCATTTTTAATGATTCACTTTCACATCACATCAATAGTTGACAACCACAAAGAGTACACATTTAATAGGTAAAACAGCTCAAATCAATAATCAATATATCCAGCACAAGACTGAGATCTAAAGTTCATTCTAAATTGAGAGTTAAATAGTAAGTAAACACACTGAGCCCACATACACACTGGAGCTGCCTAATACCACTGATTTATACTGTATAGAATCCACTGTGATACTATGGTTTTATGCCACAGACAATATTGACTGACCGATGCCTGCAAACTCTACGAATCAGAAGCATCAGCTAATGGCAACCACTTTTGTTGGGAAAGATGAGTTTTACCCTATATTTCTCTTTCTGCTTCCTAAAGGACACTCAAGGACACAGATGCCTGTCATGAGTCCTAATTTGATTTCATTAAACAGGTGACTGGATATTAAAAAAGGAGTATGCTGTAACCCTGGTCATGCATGTATATGTCTGACTGTCTTTAATAATATAGTGAACGATTTAATTACATTACAAGCTGGGATGAAAATCATGTATTATTTTTATTGCTGTATAATATTTAAGGTTTACTATTTCAGGAGTGCACCTCGCCTCCACACATCAGTAATCTGTTGACCTAGAGCATATACTGTTGCTCTGTACAATCTACAAGATGTTAGGAAATAGGTATTTTTCTGACATGTCAGGCAGTAAAATAAGCTATTACAAAACACTTCTTAAATAAAAAAAAATGTGAAACTTTTTAAAATTAAATTATTAAAAGAAAGCCCAGCATGCATAGCTTTGACCAGCCGTACACAAAAAAAGTCTTTAATGGTTTTTGTACCCTTAAATGACAAAACCTGTACCTCCAGATTGTCACCAGTGGCACGGGACAGTGAAATGTGTACCTGGATGCATATACCTAATAAAACAGGACACAACAGTGACATTCCCATATCAAAAACTTTGGAGTACATAACTGAGTGAGACCTCGTCCTCGATTGTTTGATGATTGTTGGTAAAACATCAAAATGGCACTGCAAACTACCTCAATTTCCCCTAGTCAAATAAAAAAAAAAAAAAGGAAATATCTCAAAACACTAAATGCATTAAATATTTAAACACATCATACCAGATTGTAAAACTATAGCAAAGCTCAGCTTCCTTTTAAAAGGTTACAATATGGCCTAGTGACGGGAGTTTACACTTACCAGTGTCTTAATACTGTGCTTTGCTCTGTATTGTTGTGCTTTTATGACTGAATAGGCCGAGCATCATAATTTAAACAGCCCACAAACTTACATGGCACCATATTGGGCAATATGAATGTATTAAAGCAAGTGGCAAATCTTCTTTTATGAAAGGTATACCAATTAATATTCAATCCGAAGCATACAAGTTACTGCTGCTTAATTTGCTAAGCATGCTGATCAACAAAACACACTACAAAATAGCAAAAAAAAAATCTACTGAACATAAAACATTACACAACCTTGTGCCTTCTGCAGCTTTTTAGGCGTAATGCACTCCTTTACCCTGTCATCAAAAAGACAGAAAATGGCACAAGTATTCTGTAAATACCGTAAAATACTGTATAGTGTAAAGTACACAAAACCTCTTCATTGTCTTTTTTTACTAGCCAGTGGAGCTATATAAGGACTGGTTTGTGTGTATGTGTTGTTGAGGCGCAGCTATTATATTAAGTCTCTGACTAGATGTGAGATCGTTCATAAAGCAAGATAGTATATCTGTATCTGTATGCATACACGTCACCATTGCACACTGTTCATACACACTTCACACTCGGCACAAAGGTATGTACACCTAGTACTGAATATCAATGGTACTAATCATATTCACAGGCTGGAACACACACATTAAACACGTATCTTGAATGGTGAATTCTCAGTTCAGTGTCCAAACATTCACATAGAATCCACATTAACTGGTCTGATTTGTTTCACTAGATGTTTACACTGTATCCGGATCTCGTATATTAAGTGATTTTTATCCACAGCTTAAATTTTGCTCTGAGGAAAGCAGAAGTGGAAGTAGGGACAACTATGAGAACTTGAGTTTCTGCTTTGCATTATTTAGTCAGGCCACTTTTGGGAAGGTGTTGCTAAAATGTAGGGAGGAGATGGAAATGTGATGCATACAGAAATTTTGTCACAGATGGAAAGTTGTAGGAAATGAACTAGGATGATTGTCAGGCATGAACTTTCTCCAACATGTCACTCCAATGTCACTTCATCTCGTGCTTCAAAGCATATCAGAGCCTACTTAAAAAGATTGAATATTGATTTAATTGAAGAGTTTATGTCCAATAATATTACACTGTATGATAGATTTGGGGCTGACAATGAAATATATTCAAATCGATATAAAGATCTAGTAATTGTGGTGCATTCCTGGTCAGAGTTTGCACTTAAATTTAAGTAGTAAAGAAAATATAATTAGCAACATGTCAAATATAGGCATGATTATTTCACTAAAACCGCATTCCAATTTTGAGCAGCAAAAGAGGTGGATCTTTAACTTTAACGCACCAAGTATAGTAAAACTTCAATTATCTTAACCAAGTTAAGGGTCAGGCAAAAATTTTGTAAAACGTTAAAAAAAAGAAAGAAAACTGGTTTTATACCACATGCTGGTGGTTACATCTTTAATTACCATTGCAGTCCTAAATTCATATTTCTTTTGATGTTACATTATCATTTTTTTTAAAAGAATGTCACATATTTGAATTTTTGTGATGATTTGGCTAAAGTTTAAACCACAACTAGCAATTATTCTATCTAACAATAATACACTTTTTATAACATTAAACAGGGAAAAATTCTAGATGACCACCAAACTAAACCCCCCCCCACCCTCCCCCTTCATTCCTCAATTTCCAAATATGAAATTTGGAATTTGGAATACAAATTTGGATTTGTATTGATTTTTATTGTACTGATGTTGTCTACTCAATGTGCACTATTAAATTATTTCCATGTTGTATGCTAAGTAAGCTGTTTAAATTTGTGCTACAGTCAATATGTTCATGTTGGAACGGTGTGTGTCCTTGCATACTCCTTTGCCACAAATGTTGACATAAAATGATGATTTGTCCCCTTAAAATAATCTGTGCAAACACATTATGGTAATGTTGTAACAGTCTTAGTCAAACAAGTGAGTGGTGTGACTTGGTTTGAATAAATCTATAGTTTGACATGCTTTATATTTTTAATTAATTTTTTGACTTTTTAATTTCAATTAGTTTCCACTGGGAGATGTGTAACCAATGGGAAAGGTAATATTGGGTTACTGGGGTGAAATCTTTGTTTTTATATATTCTAATATTAGTTTAGTAGATTTATTCATATGTGATTTTATATAATATAGCCATCCATGTTTTGTTAAATGACAAAACATTTTAGGCAAGGCATTATACATGGTTTACGATTCCACCTCTTGATGCTGTAATAATGTATGATTATTTTGACCCTCATACATCATTTGTGAAATGGAAAGGAACATGTGTGTTTCTGCATAACCATCCCACACTGCACACTGAAACCAAGCTCTGAATGAGACTGCAAACCTGCCAAAGCCATATACTGAGTGTCTGTGTGTATCTGAGGAAGCAAGGAAGATGGTCCAAGAAAAGACAAGTACCTTATAATGATGTGACATAAAGGTGATATACAGGCAATGGTTCGGCTTTTGTTCTGCTAGTGTGCTGGTTTCGAGCCCTAGCTACTATGTGCAACAGGCTAGGTTGAGACAAAGCAGACTGTGGAGCTCAGAGAGACACTGCAAATGCATTGTGGGTGAAAGGTGGCTGCCACTCGGGAAGGGACCAGGAGATGACACTGGTGCCACGGTTCCTTGTAAGCTTGTGCATCCCCTTTGGAAGCTCAGCCTGTAGGATTCAGTCTGAGGTAGAAATAAATAAATAAACTGTTGATCTTTCTCATATAAAGTAACATTATGTTTACACAAAAAAAAGAATAATTAGTTGATTATTGAAATGAAAATGTGAGACATTCTTGAAAGAATGTTGTAGATAATTTATGTGGAATTAGAAATGACAGTTTTGTTGGGGGAAATTTTGTTGTAATTGCAGTTTGAGTATGTTGTAATTGGGTTTACTCAAAACACAATTTACACAAATTATTCTGCCAGTCAAACAGGGGTGGTTCTAGACCAAAATTACTAGGCGGGCCAAGGTAGGGCCAGTGTTTTTTCAGGGGGGCACATGTAAGGACAAAACACACCAATATTTAAGCATTCAAAATGTTTAC
>JAOVVF010000048.1:16181575-16193915 GCA_028565595.1 Duopalatinus emarginatus
AAAAGTATTCACTTTTCCATATTTTGTCACATTACAACCACAAACATAAATATATTTCATTCATTTCATTTAATGTGACAAAATATGGAAAAGTTCAAGGGGTATGAATATTCATACCCCTTATAACATACAGTATATATATGTTTATTATGCTTGCATGTACATCCTCTGTCAAGATCTATGTTTCTGCAATATCTTATTAATAAATGAAGAGCAGACAATCATGCAATGATGCTAAATACAAACATGTGTAGCAGATGTTTTAGCATGGCTTAGTGTAGGTCTGTGCTGGGTGTTTGGGGACGAGCTAGAGGCGTAATGACTAATGTGGCACACCTGAGCCCTATTGTTCCACATATATTTATGTGATCTCTCTTTCTACTGACTATTGTGCCATATATCATATGGACTCTGAATCTGAATCTGTAATTTACTTTGAGCAACATAATACCAACCTGAAATGCAGTGCATAATGCAACAATGTGGTGGGGCAATTTATTTTGTGTGTGCTTCAAAACTTCAACAGCAAGGGAACCTCATATTAATAATTTACATGGAACTTATAATGCCACATTTGGTACAAGTTTATAATAATATTATTAGAACTATATTGTGAGAAGATGTCTTACCTGTTTTACGTGAAGTGTTCATCAAATGATGAAATCCATAAAGACAAAGAGAAAAGAAAACAAGGCAGTCGTATTATCAGACAGGTCTACTATGAAAATTTCTCTTTGATAAAGCAAGTAGTCATGTGACAGAAAAAAAAAGAGTGTTTGAGTAATTTATCTCATATAAACAATCCTCAGGAAGAGCAGCACTAAATAAAAGATTACATATTCACATACATAATTAAACAGCTCATGCGAGCAACACTAAATAAATATTGCACTTTAGGAAAAGCTGTAAGAAAAACAGGGGGTTGCTGTTATCCAGAGAAAAGTCTTATATGATGCAATGAACAGCAGTCTGTGTGTAATGACAGCTCTGGCATTTGTTACATGCAGTAAGTATCAGCAAATAAGGATTACCAGTCATAAATTTACACAAATTTCACAAAAAATTTCTGTATAAATCAGCAACAATAACATTCACACTTTGGTCACTGGGATTCCAACAGCTTTCATGCAGCACTGTATTATTCACTGGTGCATCACGGGGAGTTCAGCCTTTGAGTTCATGCTTAATTAAGTTCAAAGCCCCAGAGTCTGCAGTAGAAAGACTTCCAGCAGTCTCTGTATCTGAAAAGTCATTCATCTTAGGTGTCACCCCAATATAATATTTATTTAATTTGTTCCCTAACTGGATAAAGATGTCGGAATTGTCTATCCTTTAAACAGTCACTGGAAGTCACTCCATTGTAACATGAACATTTTGTAATGATTTTGATTTTCCATCTAGTTTTCTGTAAGAACATGTAATATGGGCTGGACTTAGCAATGCTAGAATAGTCTAGAATTTTCTTATCTTCTTTAATCCTATCCAGGACATATGAGTCATATTTCAGCAGTTCCCTCTTCTTGGTTAACTCAATCAGACGAGTCATTTATAAGGTCAGTACAGAGCAATTCATTTCAACCTGACTCCAAAGAATGCTGTTGCCAGCATGTCAAGGTCACATATGCAGAATTCTGAAGTCAGTACTGCCTTCCACGTGTGTTTTCAACTGCCTTCTGGCTTTTAAGGTGAACATAGAGTAGTTGAGTTAGCTGAAAAGTAAATGGCATGTGTTAGATAATACTATCTACTTTGTACATTATGTTGCCTACTGGCTTGCATTGATTTTGCAATTCCACATATGCCCAGTGACTTCCCCACAACTGTTTAAATTAAATTTATATTTCTGCTGTTGTAAGCAGACAGGCTTAAGTGATTACTTAACAGATTATTGAACACTTAATAAAACTGACCCAGTCTAAAGACTGTGCATATATTTAAAACTACTACAGCAGAACAGAGGTTGAACTCCCAATAATACAACTTGGCAACAAAAACTGACTTGGTGCTTTAGTGGAGATTTTTTACTGATGTTAGCATATATCCAGAAATTAGATAAATCCCCAGTATTTAATTAACATCTTTATGGATATTTAGATCTAAATGAGCTCTAAGATTAAACTCCTGGGTTATTATGCAGTATATTTAAAGTATATTGGTCTCACTACAGTAAAACTAACAAAACTGATGCAATTACAAGAATGAGGTCTTGTAAGTTTACAAAAGGTTAATTCAATACTGGAGGTTTTGTTGTCATACAACTTTAATCCAACTTTCATGGATATGTCTTACAATAGATTACTTGGGTAATGGGTATGGCATTCCTATCAACTACAGCCACAGCTAAGCAGAAGAGGGCCCACTTCTTTGAGCCATGCACTAAGGAAATCATCTTCATATATTCTTCACCAACCTTGGTGGGACTTTGCCAGTGGTGGTTCCTGATGCTTTGTTTGAGAAGTGAGGAAAGCAGGATCTGAAGGGTTTTGGCTTACTACAATGCTGGAAGTGTCTGATGGGCAGGGACCACATACAGATGAATTGTTCTGGAAGGTTTTGGTATCTGCATGTGGGCTAGAGGTGGAATGTGGAGTAGGTTCATGGCCAGAGCTGAGATTTGGGGTCAAGACTTGATTGCTCTGGAATAAATCAGGGTTGTTAGACAGTAAGTTGGTTTTCTCCTGATTCATTGTTGCTGGGGTGGCTGGTTGAAGTGTAGTTATGAAAGAAGGCAATGAACCCTCTTGTTCAACAAAAGTGGTAGGAGGGTCTTTGACCACATATGTGTCAGAAATACACATATCCATGTCTATGTCCATTGCAGCATTTGGGTCAGAAGCATGAGAGGGGCTACCAGTATTTGGTAAACTGGCCCACTCTTCAGGGAGCTTCTTTCTGCTCTTACTTTTCTTTGCCTGTATACGTCCACCACCCCACTCTCGAATTTCACTCTTCCAGCTCTCACCATCATCAGGGGGTGAACAGTCTTCTTGGTTAGAGCTTTTTGATTGGGTTTTCTCTGGAGATCTGAGGCTTTCCAAGAGACCACATGCCTCTTCACTAGTGTCACATTTCTTCTTTTTCTGCTGTACAGCATCATCTGCTTCTTCATCTGATGTGGCATCTTTATGCGGAACCCCTGGGTAACCCAAATGTTCTGAGGCACTCTGATCTGCCTTGTTGGGGAAATGGGCCTGACCTGTTCAGAATGATACTTCTTGATTTTACAAAGAGGAAGAGGAAGTGTCATTTTTTTTTTTTACCATACAAATTTTTGAACAGTTGGAATCAAAATGCATCACCAATACATAACCCTGAAATCTAAAAGGCTAAAGAAACATCTGTGATCTTGTCACCACAGATATCTAATATCATAAAGTGACAAATGATATCTCCATCCAAGAAATGGGAGAAGTAGCAATTTGAGGTATCTTAACATATTATACAAGTTAAAGCTGTCAAACCTGTTTTACAATGTGGAGATCAGCTGAGTATTAAGGCACAGTCAAAAGAGATGTTTAGATTTCAGTATCAAAGCTATATGTTTGTAATTAAAGGTGAGTAAATGTGATGAGACATATATATCTATGTTAAATGGAAATGGAATCAGAGGTTAGAATGCTCAGTGGATATAATATGAAACAACATTTACTGCCGCAAAGTTAGGTCATCAATTTTAAGAACATTCCTGATTATTTGGAGCCCTGATTCTCATTATGGGCTTGTGCCACCATGATTAACAAGGCAGAAATGGTAAGCCAACCCTCTCACCTAGACAGGACAGCCAATTTTGATCCCTTGGCTCCTGGCCATTGTTGGTATTTGGGGAAAAAATAGAAACGGATATACTGTGCTTGCACACACAGAGTAATTTGGTTGTAAAGGTTGTAATTCCAAAATAATACAGCAACGGTACTCAATTTCCTTAGGCTCATCATCTTTAGATTCTTGTTGTTTTTTATATCTTAATTTAATTATGTGTTTGCAATAAAAAAAAATATGAGCTTTAAAAAGTTTTGATCTTTTTTTTGTAAATTAGATGAGAATTGTGAAAATACAGTTTAGATCTAATATAACGTCTTACATGTTATTCTTTTAAAGGCACAATGACCTATGCTTGAATTCTATTTAATTTTATTCTATTGTTTAGTTAATACTGAGAGTCTAGCTTACCTGCACAGGTCAGCAGTGTGGTAGATACTTTAAGTGGAGTTGAAATTTACCTGCAGGTTTGTCCAAGATATTGTGAGTGCTTGTGTCAGTTGGTTTACTGGGGGCCAGGAAAGGTTTTGGTGGCTCATAAGCATGTAGTATATGTGTCTTCTGAGATTCAGCCATGGTGGGAGGTTTTGTAGACTGAAAGGGGGCCATTCCCACATTCATATTAGCACTTGTGTTTATTCCTTGCTGGGTGAAGCCTGCATAGAACAACAGGAAGAATATGCCACATGGGTAGTAACTTTAAAATCCAGACATTCATTATTCCCTAGATATAACAACCACTCTGTTTCCTAGTATTTTTAGAAATCTGATATTTGAAAAGAAATTCACAACACCCCAGTGGACAACAAATTTGTCACAATTAATATATCAATATTATATAATAGAATAGATAATACATATGCTTACCATATAAAGTATGACTCAGCAATATTAACAGACACTGAATCTCATCATAAATAAAGGTCAAGCTAACTAGACAGTGCTGTAGGCCACAGACTGGTTTGGTAATCATAATGCTGGACTGGCATACTTCTGAAAAACTTTATAGTAGGTGTTTAAATATTAGTCCAAATTATTGTCCTTTATTATGGTATGACCAAACATTCTTCACATTATACATTTTACATGTAAGAATGAGCATATTAATTGTGAATGATCTTGCGGATGTGTTTGTATGTTATGCCACCAATGGTACCATTTCTGCCTCCGGGTTCCCAGGATAGGCTCTGCAGTACAATCCTGACTAGAATAAAGTAGTTAATGGAAGTGAGCTGGATAACCAGTGAGGGTCTAGATTTTTATAGATAACTACAATGTTAAGATTTTACATATAGACCTCTTCATATTAGTCTCTAATTACAGTCGTTATTAACCATTTTCAGCACCACAAATTGGTTTTGTTTATGATTGTCTGAAAAGCTTTTGTAGGCATGCAGCACCTGGCCTTACCAAGCATGTCAGTGTTACAGATCTGACCAAAGCCATTTTCTCCCAGAGAACCCTGGCACTGACTCCCATTTAGCCCTACAGACAAGCCATAAATAAACTTGGGTTCTAAAATAGTACAGAGAATGATGATACAACCACTGTACATTTTCCATAACGTACACAAACTCTCTGTCATTGAGGTCTGTCACTTTGTCCGAATGAGACTGATATTTTAGGCCAAATCAAATAACGATCTTCATGAATTGTACATGACCGCCTGATTTAGTGTGTGCCCAGGTAGCATGGAGAAACATGCCAAAAATAGTCCACGGCCTATCCATACTCCTGATCAGTTATAATGAGAGACAGTCAGTGATAAGTGTTTCTGAAATGAGGAGACAGGAAGAGCACATGGGGCCAATTTTTATTATTACACATCCAGCTGTGACCATCTCAGTTCTCAGCTGCATTCTGTCCCTGTCCAGTGTATCACAGATTAAGCATATTAACAAGGTTAGCACTAAACAAATAGTTTATTAAATGCTTTCTTACGAGTAAATTATCTGATACGCTCAGATATTATTTATGGTCAGAGACAGAACAAATAGACTGCATTATTATTAATTATGGTTATTGTTTTTAATATATTTTTTTATATTTAATATAAATCTGCTTGCCTAATACATGGTAATATATAACTATAATTCATTTTAAACATTTTCCTTTTGCTTACCTTCTTTTTTCCCATCAATTTTATCCATGGGGTCAAAAAACCTTGCCTCTGGGATACCCACAGTATCTTTCTTTAACAGATTATCCTGAACAGATTTGGGAGCTCCATTTGTATGAATATCACCTTTAAAGTCCATTGTCTTGGCCAGGCTAAAATCAGAGATACAGACCAGACAAAGCAGTTTGCTTATTTTCAGTAGTAAAAAAAAGCTAATACTTTGCTAATGTAAACAGGAAAAAAATGTTGAAAAATTGTGCCTGGAGAAATTGTGCAAAATATATTTTGCTTAGAGTGTTACATACTATAATTGCAACTTGTTAAACTAAACAGAGACATGTTACAAAATGAAACATTGACCTGTGAACAAAAATTATTACATTTGTCAGATAGTGTGAAAAGCATGATTAATTAAAACACCTCCACAACATTTATTACGAAAGCTTGGTCAGGATGCTCCCAATACAATAATGTATTTTAGTATTGCAAAGACCCCTGCTATTCTCACCCTGAGAGCTCAATACACCACATGCAAATAGACCAAACCCAGAGGACACTTAAAAGTAATGAATACATCTGTACATGCTTTCTTTTGTGACTCATGATCTTATTGAAGTTGACTACATGTCAGTGGTGAGCTAAAATATAAACGTCTTTGGTTTATTTTAACCCTGTGACCACATGATTCAGATATTATTGCAGATTTTTTTTTTGTTTATTTTTATTAGCCTGTCAATTCTTTAAAATGACTAATAAAATGAAACCTTTAGCATTACTTTTTAAGTGTCCTCTGGAAACACTTCTGTTGTTATTTGGCGTAAGTGCAGTGTGTTTCTGTAATGTGTTTCGTTTTCTGAATTTCCAGCACGTTTTCTAATTGCTCCACGTCACCAAATTGATGGTAGTTTCTTATTTCGCTTGTGTTTTGTCTATTTGCATTTTCTTATGTTACAGTGTATTGAGCTCCAGGGCCTCAGTGCTCTACAGTGCTGCGATCAGAACGAACAAACCCAATATGGTGCTGTGCTATAGAATATCCTAACATCACCATATTTCAAACAATACAAGACTAATCTCATTTCAGCTCAGAGAAAGACACTAATAAAGCACAAACTAGGTTAAGGAATTAAACAAACAACAATTTTGTTGCCATTTTAGATAAACTACTATTATGCACAGATATACTGCATCTTATATTTGTTTTATATAAATAATATAGTCATAAAATGTAAAACGTCTCACTGTCACATCATTGTTATGATCGGGCTATAGAATAACGTCCCTTGGATGAGAAACAAATTCATACTTGACTCTTTCAGTGTCAGGGTTATGAAAGCTAAAGCCATGTGGAAGTGTAAACAGCTGCTTTGTCCCACTGCTCAGTCAGACTGGTCTTAATTCTCTACCTTGATGTCCAGGACTTAAAACCAATCTGTAGCAGTCATGCATGATAAAACCCAAAACAATTACTCAATGCAAAATTGTATAATGGGAATAATGAACATTGCAGACTTGGTTTTTAATCTCAGATGTCTGCGTCATTCCTGGCGCAGTTTTCGACCTCTGAGATATCAAACAAAATCCTCTGACTATAGAGGGCCAGTGACGTCAGCATCCAGGCCTAAAACATCTCCAGCGCCAGAAAACAAACACACACACACACACACACGCACGCGCGCACACACATCTGTCCAGAGCATCCTCACCATCCTGTCACCATAACGACCCAAAGAATATACCTGTCCTTTACTGCTGATGTGAGTGAATAGGGCAAAACTAAATATGCGACATTTATACATTTCTGATCATTAACCCCGTCATAACGCATTCATAGTGTGTATGACATTAATCCCCCCCTCCCCTCCTCCGCCAGCCCTGGTTATTGCGTGCAATAGTGTCCGATCGCACCAGCATCGATTAACGCCTCATCCTTTCATTACGCCCAATTATCTCCTCTTTCGTTTCCATCCATTATTCGCCCCTGCCTGGTTATTTTCCACTGTGCACACACACACACACACACACACACACACACACCACTGGCTTCATATCAGTGTAAAAGACACTCACCGCTGAAGTGCTTTAACTGATGATGCGCTCGTCTCCGTTCACAGTCAGGTGCACCTCCGCGCTCAATCCGTATGACCGCAGACACACACACACACACATTGACACACACAAATACACGTCACAGGGACACAAAAGCCCGCCCCTTTTATGGTTCATCCAATCACATATGAGAACCATTGCGCATAAGGCGAACCAGAGCTCAGGGTCTGAAGTGAAACTGTTCCTGATTTTCTCCCACTGATGTGAAAAGTACCTGTTCTCCCACTTATGTAATGTTTTACTTTTTTTTTTTTTTTTTTTTTTTTACATTTCCTGTAAATGCACTGTATATGATGGATGTGCCATACATTTCCACTCCAACTACTCAACACAACTTGTAGTCTGGGATACAAGGATGGCAATCATTACAAAATTGTTCATATGTCAGCTATTTGAGGATCTTAAAATTAAGTACAGAATCTATCTTGCTGTCCTGTCAGCTTCTAACTACAAATACAAGATTGTCCAGAAAGTGAAGTTAAGTATATATAGAGAAATTCCACCCTTTGTGTAAACTGCACCAACGTTTTTAATGTATTGTCCAATTGAGAATGTAGGGGGTTATAATAGTGGCTTAAGCTGGCAATGGTAAATACATATTACATTTACCAGACGCTATTATCCAGAGCGACTTACAAGGTTAGTGGTATTACAGGTAGGCCAACATAGTGTTAGGAGTCTTGCCCAAGGACCCTTATTGGTGTAGCACAGACTGGTTGCCCAGACCGGGAATCGAACCCAGGTCTCTCACATGGGAGCCAATGATGATGGGAGCCAATGATGTTACCACTGTACCACACCAACCTACATATTTTTAGAATAAGGAAATTTGTCTTTAAGGAAGAAGATCCAATATATCAAATAGCCATGGAATCCAATATTTACAACAACGGTGAAGTAATTAGATGTAAAAAAAAAATATGTAGAGATACACATATTGTTTCTTGGCCACATAGCTGTCCCACTTCTCAGTCTTGTTTTTACTCTTTTCTTAATCACCTTTGGAGTAGCATCCTGTTTTGCACTCCTCCATTTTTAAGTTTCATTTAATTTTATTGGCTGGGTTCAGAACAGCTCAACGGTCAACAATAAACAATATCCTAAACAATAAAGTGCAACAGAATACATGCAGTTAACAACAAACTGAGTGGAGCAAAGTCCCATAATCCTAATTTTCCATCTCTTTATAAAAGCTCATACTCAGAATCACTAACACAAGGACACAACAACAACCCAAAGAGAGATTTTATTACAGGCTATGAACTCTTTAGAAACATTGTTTGGACATTTATTCATTTATGTTTATTGCTAGTGCTGTCAAAGTGGTTTCATTATATATTAGCACTCACAAAACACTTTATTATAGGAACACTATACTAATATTGATTAGAGCCTCCCTTTGTTCTCCACATAGCTTTAAAACTTAATGGCATTGAGCTTTGATTCTTAATGGCATCCACAAGATGTTGGAAATAGTGCATTAGGATGTTGGAAGTAAGCATTAGAAGTAAATTGTGGCCATGAATGGATGAACATGGTCAGCGATAATACTCAAATAAGCTGTGAGATTCAAATGATGATTTAAAGGTATTAATGGACACATTAAAGTTCACCAAGAAAACATTCCCCACACCATCTCCACCAGCCTGGACTCATGACAACCATGACAGGTTGAGTCCAATTCAGGCAACTGGTGCCAGATTCTGACCGCACTGCCTCAGCAGAAGTAGGAGCAGTTACCTGTGTAACTCTAGATTTTCTTTCAGTTCGAACCATTCCGGTCATTTTTTTGGTTGATGTGAACATTACCCAAAGCTGCTGGCTGTATCTGCCTGATTACTGTATATGCTCTGCACCCACATGATCGGTTGTTTACATCATTGCATAAAAGTGTAGGTGTACAGGTGTTACTAATAAAGTGCTCCGTGAGTGTATAATGTATATGGCTTCAGTGGTAAATGACTCAAGCATCACTTCCTAGTAGACTCACTCAATCTGAGGTATTTTGTCTTGATACCAATAAACTACCAGAGCTAAATTTAAAGCACTGTACACATGCTAATCCAAACATTTACATAAGCTAGGGATATACGTCATTTATGTACACTAAACAATAATGTCCCCTGTAATCCTCTTGCCATATACTCACTTTGTTAATAACTAGGCATGTGCAACTACTGGTTATATAATACACCACAATATTCAACATACACAATATTGCTGTAGTCTGTTCAGAAGTGACTTGACTTTGTATATGTTTTTTTTTTTTTTTTTTTTTTTTTGGGCTGTTTTCTAACCCTGCTTTGACTGGCATTCTGTTGGCAGCTAATTTATACAGTTAATTATTTTTTCCCCTATATTTAACATTGGCCTTAAATCTTGTTGCATAGGTTTTATGGGCAAATAATACCTTTCAGGATGAAATATGGTTGTGCACCAGTACTAGTAATGGATATCGATCAGATATGGTATATGATTACTTATATTAGTGCTATGTACACTACGGAATGACTTGAGGACACATTCTCTTCTCTGTCTCTGCAGTATTTTATAATACATAATACGTAAATATATACACTCAAGTGCCAGAAAACCTATGCAAAATGCATAAGCTAGTGGTAACTACATAATGGTATGGTGTTTGTTTATCTGGCATTCTGTGGGACCCCTGGTACATCTACAAACATCTTTGACGGATGAACGCTACATCTGTTCATGTCCTGCATTCATTCTGATGGGTTTGGCCTCTTCTAATTTGACAATGTGGCACCAGACATGTCTATAGACACCAAATTATGGTTAGAGGAACACTCATCTGAGTTTGGGGCTTTTCCATTGTTACCTAAGTCACCTGATCTCCTGTTATCAAACACATCTGGGATGCACTGGAAGCGCCAGTGGTACACCAGTCTGATAATTCATAGGCTTCTCATGGGGCGTCTACAAGCTTGCAGACCTGTTCTGTAGGCAGTGAACACCACACGTCCTATAGAACGGCCCACAATTCCTGTTGTATTCTGAGGTGTAGGATTTCTGTGTTTCACAGAGTGTTGCATGGCATCCCAGTGTTGTGTTTGATAACGCTGAGATCTGCTGACTTACGTGGGAATGGCAAACTCTAGACGTGAATTCTCAAACCAAAGAACATTGCAGACACATGGAAAGAACCTGACGTACGGCAGCAGCGAGCGTAAACAGGAGCATAATGAATATCAGTCAAGATAAACACATAATTTTAGAGTCAGAGCAGAGAGAAATAACTGAACCACACACAGCCTTGGGAACACTTATCTGTTCAGTCAACGCTGCGTATTGTACCAGAACAGCAAATCAGAAATGTCTGAGTACTTTAGAAAAAGTCATGTTAAATCCTTGAAAATGAATCAATAATCCTCAATAGATTAGGATTAAAGCAGTAATCCATGATTGAAGATTATATATTCCTGGAATATAAAGCAGTAGTTAAGCAGTAGTTAAATTTTCTATTTTGTAGTGTTTAGGGTTAGGGTGTCCTGAAATGAAATATGTGGCTTCAAAAGATTGATCAGGTTTGTTTTTTTGAGTGATAGGTGTATGTAACAGATTATTGTTCAGATATTTTATTTGTGCCATGCTTCATTTTAATGTATATCATTTTCTCATTCTTTAGAATAAATGAAACTGTATTTTAAGAAAACTATATATAGTTATTTATGTATACAGTGCACTGTGGGATACAGAAATCCTACACCTCGGAATACAACAGAAATGTGGACCATTCTGCTGGAATTATGGTGTTCGTTGCTCACAAGTAGAGCTGGGCGATAAACCGATAACGATAATTATCACGATATAATGTTTCCTCAATAGGATAAGGATAAGATGTAGTCAATAACACATCAATATAATTTGTTCTATTAATGTTTTGAGAGACACCACGAATAGCCACTGAGAATAAGAAATAGCACCACGCCGAAACAATTATGTGGCTGAACTACAGTTACAGCCATTTCAGGTTTGGTTGACACACACAGCGGTTTAACCCACGTGCTAATGTTTGGGTTACTGCAGGCGTCCATGCCAGAACTAATTCACAACTTGATGAATGTTAGTTTTGTTTGTTATCTTTTGTTACATTTGGAAGCTGCTTGAATTCAGTTGAGTTTTAAGATTTTATTCTGTGTTAATACCTAGTTTAATTTAATTTGAATTGTTTTCCGGCAAAATTTAAAAGCTTTGTTCAGAATTCAGACTTTTTGTTTTATATTACCTGTTTTTTTTTTTTTATTTGGATGTGACCGAGGAATTTAATTATCCGTCTGTTTTGTTTGTGTTCTTCTGTAACACTAGAAGTTTCTGTCAGCTTAGATTTTA
>JAOVVF010000048.1:16194015-16204290 GCA_028565595.1 Duopalatinus emarginatus
TTCAGAAGTGACTTGCTTTTTTATTTTTTTTTTTTTTTTTTTTTTTTTTTTTTTTTTTACATTTTGTTAAATGTAAATCATAAATTAATTTATTATTGCTCTTTTGGCCAGGATTTTAGCACTTTATTTTCTGATTGCATCATGGAAGACATTTGATTACTTATTTGAAAATGTTAATAAGTATTATAATGTACAACTATTCAAAACTATGAAGTTTACTTAAGATGTTAAAATAATGACTTGGCACATGCCTAATATTAATATTAAATCTCTTTATATAATATTATCTAATATTATAATATTATTAAAAAAAAGATTTTAACATCCAGGATCAGAAGCATGTCTTTGCTGAACTGAAAAGCACTTCTTTGTTGTGTGTTGACCTTGCAAAGAAAGACGTCTTGCACTTTCATTAGACATCAAATCTTGCTGTTGGTTAATAGTTTCATAGAGCCCCCTTTCAGGAATAGGATTCCACAGAGGACCAATCACATCCATAGACTGTCTGTTGGGAACAGTGATCGTGTTACTGGTAAGCCTCTCAGTGGACTTGCACGATTGCCCTTCACAACCTTTTTGGATTTTCAGCTCAAATCCCTGACTCTCAGGAGTGGACGCCAGTGAACAGTCTAGGAGCGGGAACTCCTGACTATCATGCAGCAGTTCACATGGCTTCGCAAAGATGTCACCAGTATCCTCAGGAACGTGTATCTAGTAAGAAACAAAGAAAGCTTAAAATGTATAACATTTTGTGTAGGTCTAACATGGTAACATGGTCTATACATGGTATCAGTTTGTCACTGTGTGGTGACAATGTGTATGGTATGTATAGTAATTTTTGACTAAGACTATAACAATTTTGCTGTAGTGGATGAAATTGCACATTTTAAGTGAATACATTGCTTATAAGCCTGGATACTCAAAGTGAGATTTTACCCATCCACAAATGGTTTTAAATGTCTCTTTTTCTTTATTGCAGCTTTTTTCTGTTTATGTGACCCCATTTTCTGCACAATCCCAGATTGCGCTGCTTGATGCCACAAGCAGAACATAGTAATTTTCTTTAATAGCAGGTTTATCGTTAGAGAACTTGTTATTAGGCAGTCTGTTACAGACTTTGGGATCATCTTGTACAGTGTAACAAATAATAATATTATTGTAAAACTATGTGAACCTGTAGAAATGTCATAATTCGTCCAGCACACAAACAAATGATTATAGCTTATCAGTGGTTACTGGTACCTGAGAGTGAATGGCTGGCCTCTCAGTTTCTAAAGGATTGACTGGTTGCACGAGCTTTAGTCCAAGTTTAGGTGGATTTGGGGATGGTTCGGGCGGTGAGGTCAGAGCACTATAAGCTGGTGGAACGAGAACCATCTGCCGCTGAAGAAATTGCATGATGGCTCCAATGTCTTCAGACATCCGAGTCTCCAGGCTGTGGAAGCCCACAAAGAAAACTCAATTCTACAAATATTTTACCTGACACCAACACTGTACCTTCATTATTGGCAACTGGGAAATCAGACCTATGAAGCTGTCGTTGCAAGAGTTTCAGTCTGTTTTCCACCTCGCTGCATTGACGGCGGCTGAATTTGTATGAGAAACCCCTAGATGGAGATGAGGGAGGAGGACAGGACATACTGTGGCTGGGCATCTGTTCGTATTGATGACCATGACTTTCTTCCCAGAAACTAAACATGTTGGAGACCCCTGAAAAGAAAAATAGAAGCATTAATACTTAGGATATTGAGTTGTTTGCTATTACACAGTGTCATGTTAAAAATATGTTTTGGTAGCCAATTAAATGTGTAAAAAAATTATGCAAGCACATAGTTTATGTTCAATTTCTTTATAGATTACCTGCAAAACTGTTGCAGCTTGTCTGCTCTCTGCTGTTGTTTATGTGAAATTTTGGAGCATGATGGTGGAAGAAGGTCTGCCCTGACTCATTCTCTTCATCACTGCTGGTTTGAGAGGATGAGGTATCCAGATGCTTATAAATCTTTTCTCCTTTTTCTTCATGCTGCCTGCTTCTCAAAGGCTGAACAATCGTCCTGTTGAGTTTTGCTTCCATCTTCTCTGTGTTATCTAATAACAGTAAGTATATTAAAAAGCATCAACTAATATGTAGTCTACATGTTGGGCATTTAAGTCTTTAAGTAATACGGTACCTTTCTCATTACGGCGATGGAAGGACAGTGCTGATCTGTTCATATGATGTTTCATGCAGGCCTTTCTTGCGTCTTCACTGTCTACAGACTCAGAAATTGTTGTAGTCTGTTGGGAATTTTTTAACAAATGCATTATTTTTGCTGTCATACAGTGTTGGCTATTTTGTTTTCAGTACAGGTACCTACATCTCTAAGGCTGAAGGTGATATCCAGGTTGCTCCAGAAGTAATTTGAGAATTCGGGATACATGTTCAACACCTCCAGAATATCCTCTCTCTGGATCTTGTGCAGATCACAGTAGGTGAGCGCTCTTACATCAGCACATGACTTCCCAGGCCATGTGTACAAATTAATGGGCTCTCCAAATATATCATTCTTTCCTACAGGACAGGACAGGATTATACTAAATTAATGATACATTAAATACTTGTACCAATCTCTGATATACAGGGACCAATATGTGATATACACGCAAAATCAGCACGGAAGATGCGAAATAGACACAGTATAAAAAGAGAATATCATTGCTGAAGGTCATTCTCAAAACATGAAATATATTTAACTATATCCCATTTCTCTTATGTCTATATGTATAAAGCATTTAACAGAATCAAAAATACCTAAATGCCTTACCCAGGATAGCTACTACAACGTCTCCCCTCAGGATTTCAATAGAGCCTCGGGAGATAAAGTAGAGGGCTGAAATGATATCACCTGCGTGGACCAAAGTGTCTCCTGGTGGGGCATGGGTTGTCTTAAATTTCATGGCTAGGGCACGTAGGCAGCCTTTGGTGGAGCCTTGGAAAGCTTTGCAGTTCTGTAGCAAAGTGCGGTTCAGATGCAGACAAATATCTGCTTGCAAACATTCAGGAAAACCCTTAAGCACCTGATCAGAGAAGAAGAGAGGTACAGAAGTGAGCTATTTTATGTTCTGTATTGACTTTATCACATGTCCAGCACCACCATGTTATTTCATAATTATCTCTGACAAAAAATGTAGATGCTTAGTCAGTTTATCTACTACCATAGAGCACCATGAGTAAGGCAAATGCCTGACTCATCTGTGCAGCCAATCATCATGAAGCGTTGATGGCAATGTATGTATGTATGTATTTATATTATACACATTTAGCTGTGGGAATTAAATCTTAAGTACAGTAGTAAAATGTAAAGAGGAAATGGCTTACAGCATTCATGTCAATGCCGTTGGTATAGGACCAAGCATGTTGGAAATACTCTTCTAGTCTCTGCCTTAGCGGATTGGGGATCTGGTGGAAGCGAATGAACTCTCGCACACGTAGCATCTGGGTGTGGTAGCGAGCAGTTCCAGAGTAGAGTCTCTGGATAATAGCTGACACATTTCCAAATATACTGGCGTACATCAGTGCTGTAAAAAGAAACATTTTGCAGGGTTGAAAGTAAATGCTCTTATATTGTGAATGTCTGCAGGGTCATTTGGGCAGTAATGAGAGCTTTAGAGTCATTTAGAAATTCCTTCTAAAACACAAACCCGGATAAGGGTCCAAACTAAGAAATGCTACAAGACAGGAAACAGGAAACAGCTTGGATGTTATAAGAGGTGAAACATAGAACAAGAGACTGTAGGGTCACTAGTGACTGTAATAATGACATGGGTAGAAATTAGAAATTACTAGAAATATTTTCTGTACGCTGAGTAACATGAAAAATTACTCAGTTAGTTACAATATGAAATGCAAACATATAGGTACACAAATAAAAATGTGCCTTTTTAATATTTGTAAGAGTACTCACCACCAATGAGCATAACACAAATTGAGAAGATCTTCTCAGAATTGGTGTTTGGTGAGACATTCCCAAAGCCCACGCTGGTCAGACTGCTGAAGGTGAAGTAAAGAGCAGTGACATACTTGTCTTTAATGCTCGGACCAGATGCTGGAAGTGTATCATTATAAGGCTTGCCAAGCTGCTCTCCCAGGGAGTCTAGCCAGCCAATTCGAGATAAACCACTTCTCTCCATGTTTCCGATGGCATACCAGATACATGCCAGCCAGTGTGCGATTAAAGCAAAGGTGCACATGAGCAGAAAGAGCACTGCTGCTCCATACTCTGAATACCGGTCCAGTTTACGTGCCACACGTACTAATCGCAGTAGCCGAGCTGTTTTCAGCAGACCAATTAGTGTGGTTGTCTGGAAAGAAAAGAAGAATGAAGCATACAAAACTGTGTAGTTAATTTAGGTCTTTAGTAATTAGTTTTTAGTGAGGTCTCCCACCTCTTCTCCAGAGCGGTAGATAAGCAGGTCAAATGGAATAGCAGCCACCAGGTCAATAAGGAACCAGCCTTTAAAGTAATGCACAGCAATACGGCCATGCTGGCTGACGACCTCGTCATTGGTATTCACATAAGTCGTGCAAAAGTTAATGACAATATCAATAACAAACATGATGTCTACAATGAGATCCACCACATTGAGAGGACTGCAGGAGTATCCACAGCGCTGCCTGGCAGCCTCCTCTTCATCACTTAGTAGAAAGGCTGCAGAGTATGGGGTGAATATGGCTGTGTAGATAACCAGTAACAGAATAACCCAGTCCCATACGGCCTTAAACGGACTGTAGTGCAGGATGGTCCATTTGTGGATGCGGGGAGCCTGAAGTTTGTACTCAGGCAGGACATCATCACTCAGAGACAGTACCTAAACAGGACAAGAGTTACTGAATCACACAAGTATTGGCATTATTATTATTATTCTCTTACTGTGTGTTTGCATTTGTCTCAGTCAGATGCACACACAGGGACTGACACTCCCTTTTCCAGTGCAAATCCCATTTGTGCTGAGCCGTAATTACATTTGATGACGTGATTGTCCTCTGTGTTTCTTTGTATCCTAGCCATAGAGTTTTAATTAATATTACGTCCTCCCCCATTGAGACACAGTTAAACAAAGCCTTTAGAGAACATTGGCCACTTTTACTCTGACAACGTTAATATTAATGTTAATGTAAAAACAAGTTTATTCAGTGCACAAGTACGCTGACTCCAGGTAGAACATCTTGAATCTTATAAGCTTGTTTCTGGTATTGCTCTGGATTTAGTCTGACATTCTTCACTGATATATTTTTGTGTAGGAAGTTAACAATTTTTCTATTATTTTTTGTAGTACTTTCTATTATTTCCTCTTTTTTGTATGATTACCATCCCTAGAGTACATAATGGTTAGTCAGGATACCGAAAACTATGCATCAAGCCTACACAGCAAACCTGGTTGGTGTGGTACATTGGTAACGTCATTGGCTCCCATGTGAGAGACCTGGGTTTGATTCCTGGTCTGGGCAGCCAGTCTGTGCTACATCAATAAGGGTCCTTGGGCAAGACTTCTAACACTACGTTGGCCTACCTGTAATACCAGTTACTTTGTAAGTTGCTCTGGATAAGAGCGTCTGCCAAATGCTGTAAAATGTAAATGTCTCGCACACATAGCTTTTAATAGTAAAAAGACATAAGAAACAAAAACATTAAATTATTAATATAAAACTAATAAATGTTTAAGTTGGGTGAGTTTTAGATCTTGTTGTTTAGACAGCACCAGGTTTTAAACCCAATAGAATTATCAAGCATGTAAAAATATGTGAATGTACTAAGCTGTTCAAAGCTTGTAAATATCATGTGCTAGTGAAGTGATGCTACAACAGGATTTCTCTTTGTTTCATTTCTTTAGTTGCACTTGCAGTTTGGAACATGCTGTATAATTGTAGGTATTTTCTACAACATGAGTCAACTTCCCAGCATCCTACACTGATACAATGATCTGATGACTGGCCATGTCATGACACTACAGTAATTGTCATTTTAATAGATAGATAGATAAAAACCTTGAAAATCTGTGCTTGTATTTTTATTTTTCCTTGATGCATTGAGATTGAGATTGTGTTGTGGTTCAGATTTGTTCAAGCAAAATTGACTGTAACACAATATTCTCTCTGTAAGTCTGAATGTTGATCCAGGACTGGCCATATGGCTTGGGTTTGGCAATATTGAATATAAAATTTTCCTTCCAAGTAGGACAGCATAATGATGTCAGCAGTTAGTCAGCAGGTGAAAATGAATGCACAGAGACAAAGCTTTAATAAACATGGATGTAAAATCTAACTGAAAAAAGGGAAAAAAGATTTATTCTCGAGGAATATTTTAGCATGTATTTTTAATGTCACATTAACTAAAACTTGTTATTATTATTCACAAACCTTCAGGGAACGTTTTATGCATTACTAAAATCTGTCCCTGAACACATTATTTGCCAATATTTGATTTGCCCATCAATCAAAAATATATGTATAATGTTTTAAAAATTACTTAACCAGACGCAGTACTCTCTGAAGCTTTGTGCAACCACTTTATTTCCAAATCCCAGAAAAGGCTGGAAAATTGTATAATCAAATATAATAAAATCAATTTTGGTCAGAAAATATACACCCAGGTCGAGGTGAGTTTGCTACATTCCATTAATAGCGAACAGGCATTTCTTGAATAAGAAACGGCAAGAATTTTTTTTTTTTTAAACTTAAATAAAGGCAAGCCAAAATATATGCAATCAGAAATGAAACACAAAAAGAGAATATGATTAGTTCATAAGACCACAACCACTGACACAAATGAAAAATATATCATCATTAATATCTCAATATACTGTATAATAAAAATACTGCAATACTGCATATGTATACTGACACTTGCAGGTTCTTTCACTCATTCTTTTCAGCACTGAACACCATATCTGATTTAATAATTGTAATAAGAGATTGTTTTAATACAGTAAGCATATGCTATACAGATCCAATGCTCTGAATACTGTAAGCCACAATTCCGACTCCACTGACACACTAAAGCACTATAAGGCTGATTTTGGTCTTGTTGATCTTTGGAGAATAAATAACTCACAAAAAGAGAGTACACATATTACTTACCTGGTCATTAAACATACTCAAGAGAAGACTTTTTCTTATCCAGCAAATCCGCAGTGCCTGACACATCAAATAACATAATACACCCGATTATAATCAGTGACCAATGCCTCAATATCATTTAATTTTAACTGTAATCAACCCACACTGCCTGGAGCAAGATGACACGTCACCTTATCTTTGCTTAAAGACTTTTTAACTTGTTTGTAAAAGAGAATCTGCATCCTTTGTTGAAATAAATAATTTTTCATAAATCTTATCCAAATGACTTTGGGAGATAAGTAAAGCAGTATTTAGAGGGAAAATTTCATGCTCAAAAATAAGAATAAAAAAGAACTGGTACTAGAAAATAATCTGGACCAAAGAGATGACATAATCAATACAAAAAAACGCACACAAACTATGACTCAAAGACTTAGGCATGAGCAGATACAACAATTCAGATACAACAAACTATTCAGGGAAATATCTGGCAAATCAACTAAGAATAAAGAAGTAAAATGTAATATTAGCTATAAAGAACTCTGCACGGGAGACATTGGTCACACCACAGGAGATAAATCGCATGCTTTAAGCATATGAGAAATAATTGTATACTTCTTAACAAGATACATTTGAAATGACAATCATTTTCTAAATTATATTAATTTACATAAAATGGCCTTATAAACTAAAAAACACTGGACAAACCAATAATTTGAAAGGATAATACAAGGCTTTTTACAGATGCCAAGTAATAAAGCTCCTGGTCCAGATGGCTGTGCTGCAGATCATCGTATTATATCGAATTTTTAACCTGACACCAGATATACAGCACAGTTATAAAATCCCACCTCATATAACCACAGCCCTTATCTCAGTACTTCTCAAGCTTGGCAAAGACCCAACACTTTTCTATTGCCCCATATCACTTACTAGTAGAGATATAAAAATAATAGTAGATAGGATGACTCTTTTGATTATCTGTATAGACTATTCAGTTGAATTTTCACGAGCCAACAACACAATCTAGATCTCATCTTTACCTCTTCAGACATTCATAACATTGCAGACATTTGGCTTTGGGAAATAATTTATTTGTTGGATAAGGACTCTATACATTTGGCAACAGTCAATACTAATAGGCTCACCTCCCATAGTTTAACACTGCCCAGAGGTAGCAGACATGGATGCCCATTTTCTCCATACTTATTTATTTATAAGCAGCAATCAGACAAAACAGAAATGCCAAAGGTATAAGTATAATCTCACACAACACAAGGCCAGCCCTTAAGCAGAAAATGTATAGGATCCATGCAACTCTCATAGATAGATGCATTCTCCATTATATCTAGCTATTTAATCAACTGGAACAATTCTATAATTCCCCCTATTCACAAGAGGGGGTGGGGTGGTGTGTCAAAATTCTGTGCCTGAAAACATATCCCCTGCTTTCAACATAGACAATATTAAATACCTAGGCATTACAATATTCTTTAATCTATCAGAGCGATTCACTCTCAATTTTTTTTCCGTTTTCTTGAAATCAATAATAAAAATATTTACAATGCTGGATGAACTTACCTATTTTACTGCTTTATAGAATATCAACTATAAAATGTCAAACTTTCCAACGATAAATTACCTATTTAGGATGATTCCTGTTGAACCAGGGTTAAAGTCACTGGATTCTGCAATACCATTTTACTGAAAAAACAAAAACCCAAAAATCAATCTCTACATTTGAAAAAGGTAAAGAATCAGAAGGATTAGAAGTGCCTTTTTTTAAGACATACTATCTAGCAAACCAACTGCAATATATCCACATCCTGAACAAAAACATTATTCCTGGTTTGAGGTACAGCAGGACACCTGTAAGGAAAATTTCTGTGTCAGACTTTCCATCTGGCAATCAGTCAATAAAACGTCACACGTTTCCGCAACACTGTCATAACAACCCTGACGGCTTGATGGAAAATGATCAACATTAATTGCACCTCGAGTCCATGTAGATACACTCCAATTTGGCATAAACCCAATTTCCTACTTGATAAATGACTATTAAACTTCAGTGCATGGAAACAGAAAAGGATCACTCATCTGTATCATGTTTTTTAAGGTGATATCATTTAATTATTGGGTTAAATGAAGTTCAATATTTGCAACAATCAACACTAACAATAACTTTAACTCAAATCTGTATTGACGTCTAAAATTTATATTTAAAATAACCATCTTCACCCATCTAGACCAACTGGAGTCATCGAGAAAATAACAACTAAGAAGAAATTGCTTTTCAGAATTCTATAAACTTCTTGCCTGCATGGATAATACTATTTCACTTTCAATGACAAAATTGGAAAAGGACCTTGGAACCTCACTAGGTATTGATTTCTGGACCCCAAATATGTAGAACCACTTTCACAATGATACCTGATTATCTCTAGCTGATTTAATATAAAGTAAATTGTATAAAATTGAATTAACGGACACAGACACATGTGTCTGTAATATAGACACTCCTGATACTTATTATGTCCACCCGTACAACAATTTTGGCAATTTGTCAATGACTCTATATCATTTACTTTGGGGTGAAGCATTCCACTATCCTCCTTGCTTTGTCTACTGGGTGATTATGCAATCATAGATTCCCACAATAACACTAGCTCCATACTCATTGCCCTTGTCATAGCCAAGAAAATTGTCCTGGAAGTACTGGAAGACTAGGAACTCAATAAAAACCACACATGTAACTGAAAAATGTAAATGTAATTTAACTCACATGTAACTACCTGCCATTGCAAAGCCTGTAAACCTCAGCATCTCCTCATTTAACACTTGAATACCAGTAGTTAGTTCATATACAAGGATATCAACACAAAAATAGACACATACAGATTACACATGTTCAGACACACACGCACACACACACACACACACACACACACACACACACACACACACACACACACACACACACACATGTATACACCCAAACATCCTGGTTAGTTGGTTACAAATAGTCTTTATATGTTATGTCTGCATGTTTGTCTACCTGTTGGTTTGGCTCTGTCTGTTTGTGTTTTTGTATCTTAAACTGACAGGCGGGCACACACACACACACACACACACAAACACACACACACACACACACACACACACACCTCCACCAGACACCA
>JAOVVF010000048.1:16204390-16215739 GCA_028565595.1 Duopalatinus emarginatus
ACACACACACACACACACACACACACACACACACACACACACACACACACACACACACACACACACACACACCTGCACCAGCCACCAGACCGTACTCCTCAGACATTCATTACCTCTTATTATTGTCTTGGTTTTTATTTTTTAAATTGTTACTATTTGAAAATTATTTGTAATATTAGTAGTTACATTTGTAGTGTTTTTTATATCTAATTGAAGACATGATTTGCTCAGCATTTAGACACATCCCATTATGAATTAAACGGAACTAGACTCTATGTTTATGCTTGGTAATTAGCATTAGATGTGGGAGACATTAAAAACTTCTGAATTGGACTGAGAGAACAGGCTCTAAACCAGTTTGAGAGAACTAATTTACCATTTGCAAGAGCATGCTGATGCTGATTTAAACATAACAAAAAAAAAACAAGTACATGTACATTTGCAGATAGAAACATGATCACAGCTGTTTGGGGTGTTACAGTCTTCATTTTGTATTGAAGGATAGGTATGGGTATGGGTTCTTCTCATTTCCATGCAGGGTTACACCAATTCGAAAGCCCCATTTATCCACATTAGGCAATTTTAGTGGTTGGCACAGATATCAGCAAGTCAAAGGTGCAGAAAAATGTTTCCTGGCCAATGCACCAGGTGTGTGCATACACACTGCCCAATGTGTGCCTTTTTATTGCATATATCACTATAATTAATAAACTTTGCAAAGATAATAATATTTTCACATTTTTTTCATGGGTTCTTTGCTTTTCTACTTGGGACCACTTCTGATTGTGAATTTTTTTTTTTTTTTTTAAATACCCGATTGAGTCTTTAAGACTCAATTTCAATTTTCAACTTTTTTTTTAGCTGAAGCTAAGAGATTTTCTACTTACCTGGGTGACTTTCTCAGTCACGTTGTGGGTGCGATCAATCAACTTGCAAGGTGCAATTATATCAATCTCGCTGGAAGGGAGAGTCACCAGTGGATCTGGTTTAAAGTCGATTAAGTTGTGTGATGCTATAGGACTCATATTTACCATGCGGAACCGCATCAGGTCAGAATCTGATGTAGAGTTAGGCAATCTGCCCTTACACATGGCACCTGCACAGACAACAGACTAAATGTAAGCCATTATGCATATTTTCTTATTATTTGAAGCTGTAAATGGCTATGAATATGATAACAACAATACAATTATCTGTAGTTAATATTGGTAAGTCCAGTACCTAGTATTTTCATAAATGTCTACCATTTGTACTAATTTGTTACTTAAAATGATTCTATTACATTGATTCCAGTGTTCGTCATTTGAAACCAACTCCATTCTTACCCATGCTGTTGGGTCTGATAGGAAGCTTCCTGTCCCAGGTGCAGACACTGGTAGAGGGTAAGTGCCGTGTGCTACAAAGGCTTTCACATGAGCGGCTGTGGGATATGCTGCAGTTGGATGGTGAATTCTTTGGGCAGTCTAGCTGTGAGGAGGATGGCAAAAAGCCATGGAATGTAGGTTGGGGTGAGGACTGAAGCTCACAGTGAGGCTCTCGAGGGGCTTCATCCTCCCATAATAGCAATGGAAGCTGCCCTACTGCTGAACGTTCTGGCAGAGACAACAGTTTGTCCAGGGCAACTGACTCATGGCCCATGTGTGGCATCTTGCGCATGTGACCCAACTCAGCTTTATCATGCACAGGTGATGTGCTGCTGCTTAGAAAACTAAACAAAGGCCGGGGCAGCCTGAACCTGTGTCTGCAAGCTGACGCAAAAAAAAAGACATTTAATTACGCAATTAATCACATGTGAAAATGCTGATCGTCTACAGTTAAGTGTCCAAATACAAATCCATTATGCCTTTCATATTTGACCATCTAAAAAGTAATATATTAGAGTCTCATTATAATATAGCTAGTAATAAAACATTTAGTTTTTGTGCTTAATAGACGTTAAAGCTTGCCAGAAAGGAATCTAGTCTAACATACAGTACATTGTGTATCTAAAGTGAGCACCTTTAGAAAGCCATGGAATAGAGAATCTGTGAATGTGCTCCTTTAGTGGTGAGCTGTTAGCAGTGCTGTCCTGCTGATCTGCCAGCTCAAAATTCAGGATGAACATGATGACCAATCCATCCTCATTTTTGACTGGAACCACATCCACAAAGCATAGGAAACACACTCCTGCATAAAAAAATCAAAAACTGCATACAGCAGAAGGCAATGTTGATGCCTTACATTTTGAGCACTGGGGTATTATCCAAACTCCAGTTACCATCTGTGCTGAGTTACCATGTTCACTCTTCATCTGCCTGCATACTTGTCAGTAGGTGGATTGTTCACAAGCTGTCTAAATATCTCACATTGTATAGCCTTGTATACATATTATATAATTTCCTGCATTGTATTGCACCTTCCAGGTGTGTTCCTACTCTGCACCCAGCTGTGTGAATCAACGGGCAAAGGATGCATAAAAACATCTGTCAGCAAAGAGAGCATCATTTGCTGGCTAAATTAAACACAGTCCACTAGAGGGCAATATATAACTGATAACATTCTATGTCCACTTATGTTCCAAGCTTTCCTTGGTAAATTCCAATTAATGTTGGAACACTAAATACCCAAAACAAAAACTTAACCAATTTACTAATATCCACAAGTTAAATTTATTTTCACAATGTCCATTAATCAGAATCTGAAACACTTTATTGATCCCAGAGGGAAATTTAACTTTTTATAGTTTCACCCCTTTATACAAAAGAATAAACACTCTTATAATTTAAAATAGAGAGCAATTTGCAATATTTACAGCCCAGTCAATCTGTCACTGCTAGGGGTCGGTCAATTCCCTTTACTGCCACCAGAGGGAGCCAACCTATTGAGCCGGTCGCCTCTGTGTGTCCCGAGAAGCCCAGAAGCAATCAGATCTGATGGGGAACACCTGGCTGAGTCTCTATTTAAGCAGAGCTTCAGCGAGGGCTCCGTCCCACCCTTCTGTCTGTGCTGTTCTCCACGAGGTAAGAGGTCAGGGACACTGGTAACAGTGGACCTTATAGAGGGTCGTTAGTAGCAGGGGGTAAGGTAACAGGATAAAATTTTTGGGAAAGGTCAGGCATTTGGTGTGACTCCTTTTGATCTGGGTGACTTTCTCCACGTTGCAGAACTCAGACTCTGACTTTCTCCACGTTGAAGAAGTCACCACGCCATCTTCTCTGACCCTTGGCCCCTTACTAACTCTGGCTGATCCTATTCCCAGACCGGGAAGGACCGCCCTCACTTCCTTATCCTTATTCGCACCGGCCTCCAAGCTCGATGGTGATTCACCCTATGCTAGGGCGAACCACTCCTTTCACTTATTTATTCTCTCTCTCTCTCTCTCTCTCTCTCTGTCTCACTCAGCTGCTCGTGCAGCACAGTTCGCCTGCCCGTGTTAGGGGCGAAGCAGAGGTGGAGTCACACTCAGCCACGTACAAGCGTGAAGGTTATACTAAAGAAAGGGTGGAACTAATAAATAAAAAGAAAATGGAAAGAAAAAAACAAGAGAAAGAATAAGGATAAAGGTTCCCGGAAGTGACTTTCTCCTTTTATCTTTGAATAAGCAATTGTGGTGCACTGACTAAACATGCTTGCGGGCCACCGCTAGGAGTCGGCTTAAAATCCTGTTTAGTAACTTAATTTTTAACCTCAACTTTTTTTTTAACTTAACTTAATAATTATATTCGAATAATTATAAATATAAATAATTATTTGTAAGCAATTATTGTAATATAAAAAAATTATCATTTATCAGCCCCCCCCCCCCATTTAAATCGCCTCAATTTAAGGCCATGTGACCGACCTTCCCTCTCCCTTCACCAGAGAAGGAGCGTGCACTCTCAAGCACCTCACATACTCTCACAAATTGGCTTTTTGAATACAGGCCAGTGGCGAATACTAACATATTCTTCCTAATTAATTGATTCATACCACCTGTATCTGATAGTACATGCCAATATTTTGTACCATCTGCTACTAATTACCACCTTACCCCAGTTCCTCTGACTTTCAGATAACACATTATAGATGGATTCTGAATAAATGTGTGAACCTTCTGTAAAGTATATGAAATGAGAGAAAATAAGAGACGGGATTAAATAGCCTCAGTGCACGAGGGATATTATTGCAAACAAGGGCTTTATTCAGTGGGCCGTGGGGATTGGCTTCTTCAGCACCAAGGACAGAGTCACCAAAAGCCAGAGAGGTTAATGCCAAATAAGGAAAGGTTCATTGTATTTTGGAAGTCCATAAGCACCATATAAAATTTAAATTATCAAAGGGATATAAAGACTCAAAATCTTACAGATAATACCCATTTACACTGTGACTGGGTTCACACTATGCTGAAAGTAATGTAAAGTAATGAAAAAAAATCATTTGGGCTTCATATAATTCTTGTTTTCTTTTAATAAATGGATTTCTTTGTTCATTCTTTACCCGAAGTCTCAACGTCTTTCTGGTTGTAGTCGATCTATAGTTTATACCAGAACACTGGGTGCAAGCAAAAATAAACCTTGGAAAGTATGCCAGTCCAACACAGGGCACCATGTACTCTTATTAACACCTGGGTGCAATTTAGTGTAGTCAGTTCACCTACTGTCAAGTTTTTGTGAGTTGGTAACAACCAGAGTACCAAAGGAAAGTCATGCAGCTACTTGGAGAACATGTGGAACTCTGCACTACCAGCTACACCACTGCCATCACCAATAAATTAATGATAATAATAATGATACTAAAAATAATAATAATACTAAAAATAATAATAATAATAATAATTAGAAGAATGAATTAGTCAAAAAAATGACATAATCATCTATTCTAAATATATCATTGAAAGCTCCCTGTAGTCATCTATGTTGTTACAATAATCTCCTCTCGCTGTTTTGAGGTTTTTGACGACTATTTCTCAAATATATTCATTTTATTTTTATTTTGCTTTTTGAATTGCTAAAAAAAACCAAATCAGTCAAACTTGACCAGAATTCCTTCTGTACACATGAAATAAATGCAACGCAACTATGTCTAACTATGACTTAAGAAATGAAACGTAATGAATTTATGAGTTTTTTTTTTTGCCTATTCAGACAATAGTCTAAACAGGTCGTTACAACTAAAGTTATAAAACATAATATATAATGTATTTGTTTAGAAATTTCACTTCATTTGTAGCACTAATATACAATTCAGGTTTTTTTAATATCAGTAAATTAGTGGTTGTTTAAACACAAGTGAGCTAAAATATTGTAAACTTGAACATGGGTTTAAGAAGATTTAAGACGACTGCTCTTACAGATAAATCCTTTTTAGTAGGTTTAAAGAATGCACAAGTTTAAATGAAAAATAATTTAAGCTGGGCAAGACTATACTTAAATTGAACTGAGAATCATTAAGAAAATTGCCTGCTGGAGAACTCGAGAAACCCCTATGTTTCTACTGTACAAGTGACCAGCAATAAATAATTAAATGGATAAAAAGATTCCAGTCATTACTCATGTCTAATTATAGCAAAGGAAGATATTACCAGAATATAAAGACTAATTACTAGGGTTGTTCTTCAGTAAATCTCCAGTGAATGATTTAAAGTAAAACTGTTTTGTGGCTCAGCCTCCTTTTTATGGAGGCAGATTTCGAGTCAAACACAAAAGACAGTTAATAATATTAATTAGAAATATAAAACAGGAAATCTTTTCATATTTTAATGTGGAATTTTACAGTATCTGAGTATGCATATATGCATATCCACAGCTTAAAGGTGACACTCGGCTGGTTTCATTGAGTGTTATGGTTTGGGTGATCCTAACCTAACTTAGCTTTAATCATATGGGTTTACTCTGCAAAATGTTTTTCAGCTACGACAAAACAAAGCATCAAAATCTGCCCAGAAATGTTAAGTTAATGAGTATATGGCTAAGTCAATTTTAGATGCAAACATCAGATTGTAATAAACAGATCATTGCAAACAAAATACATTTTTTTTATTATTATTTTTTTTTAATCTTGCTATTTTCTTTTGCTGTAAGTATCAGGGAAAGTGAAGTCTATATTTTTAACTGATGGAAGAAGACATGTGATAGTAAAAAAATGTTTTATTAGATTTTTATCTGATAGCCAAATCCTCTGTTGGAGGCGTCCTACATACACCAATCAGTCATAACATTAAAACTGCTTGCCTAAACTGCTCTGACCCATTCAAGGCACCCACTCCACAAGACTTCTGAATGTGTTTTGACAACAAGACTTTACCAACAGATCTTTCTGTGGGATTGGGCCAGACAGGCCAGCAAGCTATCAGTTGGTCCTACTTGGACAACTTCTGGTAGGCACTAAACACTGCATACCTGGAATACCCTACAAGACCTGCTGTTTTGGAGACGTTCTGACCCCGGTTGTGTAAGCAATACAATTTAGCCTCAGTTGCTCAAATCCTTACACTTTCAATTTTTTTTTCGAACATATCAGGTATGTAACATAATTATTTACATCACCTGTTAGTGGTTTTGAGGTTGTAATGTTATGGCTGATCAGTGTAAAACCATAAAAAGGGACAATATTCCTGTTAATATTTCATTATTATTTACATGATTCAGGGTACATTGATCTATAATTGATGTACAGGAGTGTGACACACGTTACAGTGTAACTCACTTAATCTAAAAATCTGGATTCCTGCCATCATATTTGCTCAGATTATCCTTACGGGTTATCCTCATTGTTTTCAAAGAGAATGCAATATTGAACGGTTTATTCATCTAAATTGGGATTTCACTTAAGAGGATTATATTCAATCTGCAGAAAATCCGACTAAGTGAAAGGAGAAACCCTTAAAATGACCTCAAATAACCTATGATGAGCTTGGTGACTTGAGAGGACTAATGTAATGAATTTACCAAAACCATAAATCATTTTAGATTAAATTTCTATATTAGCTTTTTGAGTGTTATAATTTAACCCTCATTACAAATGTAACTAAATAATGTATTAGTAAACAATTTAGCTCATTTAAGGAAAGAGGTTTTTTTTTAATCAGTTAGAGAAAAGAAGATATTAAAACTGTCAAAGTAATATTGTCTACAATGTAAATGTGACCTAAATATTCTTTTACATAATTTAAGCAGCTAGTGTCAAAAGCCCTTGGAACCCAAAGCAGGCACCAGCTATGTGCACAGTCTCGTATGCTGATTGGGCAGCAGCAAAACCTAATTTACACCTTGATTTAGAATTGAATCTGACTCAAGTCCTGCAGACTAAACAGCTTGCTAATCACAAACACCAACATCCAGCAACAACTGATAACTGTTTGGAGAGGCTCAAGTACATCAACAGACCTCCCCTTATACCTTATTGACTAGTTATTCTTCCTATATATCATTGGAGGCACATTATGTGAGGATTCAGTGGTCTATAGCTAGAACTGGGAGATACCTACAGGCTGATAATGTCCTAAAAGATGAATTGGTATGTTCAACTTTAGCCACAACAAAATGTTATGTGCTGCAGAAAGTCACTAAACTTACAATTGCAGTGTTGCCGGGTGTCTTTAAGTACTAGTAACAAATTGTGAATGTGCTTACCATCTTTTCTATACAGGGAAATCTCCACCTTCCTCTCCTCCGAGCCCAGCAATGCTTTAGCCATCTGGGCCACAGCAGACCTGCCTGTGTGAGGCCCATACAGAAAGCTGCAGGTACATGGCTTCTGCATCACCTCAGCACGTGTGTAGCCACACATGTGACAGAATCCATCATTGCAGAAGATGATGGCGCAGTTCTCTACTCGTGCATTGGCTATGATGAATTTACGATCTGTTGACATGAGGCGTTACATTTATATAGTGTGTGTATAATCCAATTTGGGCTTTGTGAGAAGTGAGAACAATATCTAATTTATAAACATTGACTTTAGTCCTTGATGCTAAATGTTTTTTCATGCTAAAATGACACTTTTCAAAACTCCAAGCCTATGGCTAGTGAGCTTTGTATCTAATAATAATAATAATAAGTTCATCATTTTAGGTTATCATTTAGAGTTATCATTTTAGGTAATGAGGACTCTTGATATATTAATATACAAAATAAATTATGCAGATTAATGTTTATTATCTAAGACAAAACAATGATTCATGTTTTAGACATTTAATTACATTTAAAAAACATGATTTAATAGTTTTAAAATCATGCAGCATGAATTCAACATAGTATTATTAGGATGCTTATATTATTATTATTATTATTATTATTATTATTATTGTTGTTGTTGTTGTTGTTGTTGTTATAATAATAATAATAATAATAATAATAATAATAATAATAATAAGAAGAAGAAGAAGAAGAAGAAGAATAACAATCCAAAGAAAAAACTTTGTTATTGTTGTTGGTTGCTCTTTTTCCTTCATATATATATATATAATTATTATATAATAATAATTATTATATAATATAATTATAATATAATATAATATAATATAGTAGCCTGAGCACATACAAGTACAAACACACAAAACAACAAAAATATTCACAGTCTAATATTCTTACTTTGGCCCTCAAATTTGCGGATGATGGTATCCAGGAAGGTGTTTTGAGGCGCGACGTGTCCCCTCCGTACTGGCATGATGATTCTGAAATTCTTGATCCTGATGTTATCGCTTTTATTCCAGCTTCAGGAATAAGGAATTTTTCTGCACTCGAGTAAATTGTGATCGCTGTTGTAACTCAAGAGCTGCTGTTTAGTGTATAAAGTGGAGAGCTTAGAGCTGTGTCTAATCCACTCCACCACTTCTATCAGACTCTGCTCAGCCGCCACTTTCCCTCTGGATTTGTGTGGTGGTTTGACAGTCAGTTAACCTGCTGTTTATCTCCAGGCTTTCTAATAGGTGCCAAAACAAGCTTCTTGGTATAGAAAAAAAACCCTAAGTAATTCTTATAAAGTAATATTAAATATTTAATATGCAATATTAAAATTAAGTAAAAACATAAATGTTTACACAATTTATTCATGTAATAAATTAACTACATGGGGTGAGTGAATTAAATTTAAGTTACTATAAAAATCCTAGTTGTAAAATGTTTTTGGCACTGTACACAAACTTAGTAATACTAAGTAAATTTTAATAATACTAAGTTATACTAAGTTTTAATACTACTAAGTAAATTTTAATAATAATTAGTAGATTCATAGTGTATTATTATTATTATTATTAATTATATTATATTAATAGTGTATTATTATTATTATTATTATTATTATTATTATTATTATTATTATTAATAATAATAATAATAATAATGTTTCAGTGAGGCAGACAAACCTTTATATACGTTCAGTAAAACCAGAAATTGATGAATCAAAATTGAAAGTATTTCTGTGACGAGTTCATGCTACATTGGATGTAACATGATGCCACCCTACATGTCTAAGCACAGGCCAATGGTATTTCTAAAATGTTTCAATAATTAACTCATCATGATAATGTAATGTTTGTGTTAGTTTGGGAATCAGTTATGTACAGGAAGATTAAGAGGGACCTGGCAAAGACATGTAGCCATTACCACTGATGGGATTTCCTGGGGGGAAAACATTAGTTAGAACTAAGAACCTGACTCGCACTTTATATGTGTGTAGTAATGTTCATCAAATATTTCTTTTTATAAAGGACAATTCCAGTAAAATATATTGACTCAACATCACACCTGTTACATCCAGCATACAGGGTTTAATCTGTTATTAAAGCAATTTGGGTTGTAAACATTTTTACTGTGTATATATTAGTTCTGGAACAAATACGTCAGGACTTAGCTTGTCTCAACATGTAGCAACATATTAAAGCTGAGTGATATGACCAAAAATTATTATCACAATTTTTACGATTCTCATGTCTTCACAGTATTGTATTTTATTTCTTTTTAAAATTATTTAGCATGACTGGGACTTTATACAGGTCTGTGACTTATTCTATTGTCAGATGTACACAGATTATAAAGCCTTTTCATCATGTATGCAATGAAGGATTTAAGTACTAACGTTGATTTGGCCCCACAAAATTACACAATATATAATAGAATCAGTGTGGATGAAACAGATAGAGCATGTAAATCAATTTTACTGTGTGAACCTAAAAAGAGTGAAAACTTTAAGAGTTTTGAAGATGTTAATATTAAAGTATAATACAATTGTGTTTTTATGCTAATCTGGCTAACTAGTAAGCTGTACTCGCTCTACACGGCGCTCTGTGGCGCTCCTAGCGGCCAACTTTCATATATTACATGATTCAGTGCCTGTTGAAGTCTACAGCTGCTTTTGACTGAAGTGACACAAAAACTGGTACAGACTATGTTGGCTCCATAATGGTATAAGTTTTTTTTTTTGCTGGCTCTGGTTACACCTCATACCATAATTTGGTTTCTTTAGACATGTTTTGTCCTGTTTAAAGAGGACAAACCCATGAGAATGAATTCAGGACATGAACAAGTGTAACTCATTAGAAAGGACACACACATAAGGTTCACCAGTCAGAGACATTTGTAGTCGCACCAGATGTGCCAGCTAAACAAATCCCATAAGCTGGGGGTAACCAGATATGGAGCTGTACTCATTTTTCTGTTACTTTAATGTATAAACTATTCTACAGTATAGCAGTGTAAGATGTAAACCGTCACACTGCCCAACACTACAAGAAATTATCTCAAATTCTCCACAGGCTGCATTCACTCAGTGTGTGTGTGTGTGTGTGTGTGTGTGTGTGTGTGTGTGTGTGTGTGTGTGTGTGTCCAACCTGTCCTGCAGGAAACAATGTTATTCCTTTCTCTTAGGATGAGTTGGATAAAACGTTTTCTGAGCCGCTATTACAAAAATGAATCAACAATAAAGGAGTACTTAAACAAAATATGGACCAACAGGTAGAAAACACATAGGAGACTGAGTGAGGAGTTACATGACACAACCATTTTCTGTTCTAATTCCACTTCCGATCCTGAGTTTTACACTTTTTTTATACATCACATAGGAGACCCTGTAATGCCTTTAAAAGTGTGTGCCCAGTAAAACTAACCATCAAATTTATATAATCAGCCAAATAAACAGTAAACATCAACATTTCTTAAGTAAAGGTGATTTTAACCCTTTTAGCATAAATTCGTACACATCTTGTAAAAATGGTTTGTGCTTAAAGTACTAATTTTCACTAAATCATTGCTGAATCCATTCAATTCCAGTTACGATTATTAAAAGTTTGTAATTCTAATATTAACTATATATTTAAAAAATTACTTATGTGAAATAAGCTTTTAGACTGTGGATTTCATAAGCACACTAGTCAAATATATGTATGTATGTATG
>JAOVVF010000048.1:16215839-16228974 GCA_028565595.1 Duopalatinus emarginatus
CCGATCTTCTCGTTGTATTTGAATGTTTTTATCACTGTACATATACCTAGAAATACTATGTAAATTTTAACCAAAAAGTTGATGGCCTTTAATTTGACTTGATAGGTGCCATTTCTGAGCTGTGTAGAGACGCTGTGGAGGTGCGGCTGTGTGACATGTTCCAATCTGTGTAAGGTCAGCTCAGTAGTTAGAGTTTCGCTTGCTTGATACAATATACTGTATCGTTAGTTAACATTTGTTTTAATCACATAATAAGCTTATTAATGTTAAGTAGTTAAGGAGATTTCTGTTGTAATAATAGTAGTCAGTAGAGATTACCATTAGTCATTTCACTGTTTAGCTGGTGTTTGTTTATTTCAGTGTTTCAGTGGTTACATTATTTCAGTGTATCAAAATGTCAAAGCACGTTTGCTAATTGCTATGCTGTGTGTAAAGATTATCCTAAAAAGGTTCGAGCAGTCAGGAAAAGGTGCCTTTAACTATATTACGGAAAAAATGTACCAAGGTGTAAGCTAATTTGTATTTTGTTGATCAAAGTCATATACATTTTTTGTATTATGTACCCAATTTTTGTATTAACAGGATATCTGCAGTCCATTGGAGTGTAAATTGAGGGCTGTGTAGGCAGAGTGATTTTCTGAAAACTTCACATTTAGTCTCTATTTTACCACAGTTAGTTTCGACCCTGCAATGTGATTAGCCGAGAGATGTTCCATGAGTGCTGTTATTACACAATAATGGCAATAGGAACAAGGCTCTCCAGATATCACTCCGCCACATACATACGTAACCCTAACAACGACTCCACAGCCATAAACAAACCAGTAACATCTGCCAAAATAAATTATAGTGAGTTCATAAAATATGTTAATATTATCAATCATTTTATTGTACTTTATTTTTGATAAATCCTATTTTATTAATGGATGTATTTGTGTTTGTTATTTGTATAATAATTATTGGGTAGTTAATGATGCTCCTTGACTCTTATAGTCTAATATTTCAGCAGTGGGCCGTTTAGATATATAACGCTAGATGTTTCAGCAGCGGGCCGTCTGATAGAATGGAACTATTTTACCTCGCAGAATGTTGATAAACAAACAGATCATATTTTTCAGTCGTTTTCATCCTAAAATCTATCAATAACGCTGATAACGAAACTGTGGTATAATCATAGTAATACACTTGAGGTTCGTGCTGTATCATTAGATACTGGCACTGGTGAACTGATTCACGGCACCATCTATGACCGCAGCACACCAGAGCCAATATCTCATGATATAACACTTCCTCTCATGTATTATTGCTTGAGTAAGACTTTATGTATGTATGATCTGCCTTGATGTAGTTTTTGAATTGTATGGTTGCTTTAAAGGTTAGTCCTATGAGGTTGTTTTAGGTAAATGCACTTTTAAATACAGGTCATGTGTACATTCAGTGGTGTTTAATGTTGACTAAACCGTTGAAGTATTGTCTTTTTGTGGTGATTTTTTATTTTTATTTTTAGCAGTTATTTCTTAACGCATTTACTTGATTTTTTTAATGTTATGACCTTTCTGTCTATGAAGTAAAACTAAATAGACTTTACATTATTACATTAATCTTTACTTAATATCTTCAGAGATGTTAAGTTTAGTGGTATGTACATTTGACTTGATTTTTGCAATTAAGTTGTACTTGATATCACAGCAGTAAAATTTACTTAGAAATGCAAGTGCAAATAGTTATGAGGATTTTATCAAGTAATCTTACAAGTTATTTTTTCCATTTTTCCACTTATGGACCTTGCTTTTTGCCCAATGGGCACTAACAGGTTTGGGCTAGGTCCCAACGTGCAATTACATCATTAACACCAACAAAAAAACAACTGAAGGAAGTGGTTGAAGCCTGGAAAAGCATTGTAAATGCACTGTAAAATAAGAATCCACCAGTCAACAAGTCACTGGCTTGATGCATTTATTGCAAGCAAGGAATATGCAACCACATATTAAGTGTAATTTACTTTGATTTTCTTTAAGTCCAGCTGTTCCAGTACTTTTACTGAGATAAAAATGTGGTGGTCTGCTTAGGAGTTACGTATAATCTTTTTTCTGTAATACTATGTGGAATCATTTGCGAATTAATATATGTAGTTGTTTTAGACTACATAAAACAGTTTCCTCTTTTAAATTGTTTTGATTGCATTCAGCTTGAAATATTTAAAAGTTTTGTTGTTATTGTTGTTATAGCTTTGTTTGTATTGTGTCTAATGTGGCCATGTTCCTATTTCTTTATCAGCATCAGCCATCTTTTATATAACTGCGTTTTATTGTTCTGTTATCAATCTGAAAACCCTTTGAGCCACAGGGCAGAGGGAAAGTATGTTTGCATGAAAATTCATCTCTTGATGTTAACGTCCATATGAAGTAATATGTTTCTGCTATGTCCATGTATAACTTAATGGAAAAGAGTGTTTATTTGGAAAAGCGGTATGGCTGTAAGTATACCAGTCCACCCCTCAATTTTACTGAATGAAAGCTTGGTTGTTCTGAATGGTTGTCTGTGTGTGTGAAAGAGAGAGAGATCATTTGGGTGGGGGGTAGTTGTAAGAATGCACCTTTGTTCTGGCCTCTTAACTTGCATGCCCTCCCAGACACCACTTCACTATAAATCCCCCCAGGACCAATAGAAATGCCACTAGCAGAAGCAGGAAACACCACCCAGTGCTGGGAATGTCAGGTTTAAAATATAACAGACAGCTAAATTTGCCAGCTCTTTAGTGTTGCTTCCTAATGTAAGTTAGAAGTCACCAGACAATGAAGCACATCTAGGGACATGTTACATTTAAACACTATGGCCAAGATATAAAATGAAAAAATAACATAGAGTAAAGCTAAATGTGTGATATTGAACTGGCCATGAACATAGATTTATATTCAACTATCAAGGTATACACCTAGTGTTCCACCACTAGGGGCAACATGTTATCTGAGTGTGAACTGCAAGGAAGTCAGTTGCCAAGATGGATGGAAGGGGGAGGGAAGAGCTGGGTGGTGCTTCTTACTCAGCGAAAGAGATCACATGGGTGCCGAGCGGTAAAGGAGTGAGCAACAGAACTAAAAACTTTTGTTACGAAACCTAGAAAGGAGTATGGGTGTGTTTTCATGTGTATGGGAAAGAAACCAGGAGACAGAGAATTAAAAACAAGGACAGGTTTGATCTCTCAGACATAAAGAACACATGTTATGAAGAAAAATGCCCACCAACTTCACAGTGGTGCCAGTGGAGGACTGTAATGCTTCAAGTCCAAACTATAATGGTAATAACCCAGAGGAGGAGAGAGGGGAACTGTTGTTTGGACCTGCCTCAGGTAAGAAATCCAACCTGTGTGAGTGTGATAACTAACCCTGACACAAGGAAGAGTTCTGTTTGCCTTAGTCACAACTCTTTACCTGCTTTTACATTTACTTTGTTAGACTGGCAAACATGTGTAGCCTTTGTGTGCTTGTACACCATGAACAAGCAATGGTTTCCTGAACTACTCCTAAAACTTTCCTGTTTTTCCCTTATCAGCCTTTCCTTCTTTCGACTTCTGTCTTACTTTCTCTGAGCTGATAAAAATTACTTATAACTACGAATGACCACATATATATAAAAAAAAACCATAAACCTCAACCTACACTACATTCTGTTTTGAAAGTAAGGTTGGTTTGAATTGTATCCAGATCTTTAATAGCTCCCAGTCTTTGTTTTTGGGTTCACCTACCTGTAAAGTTGTAATTCTCTTCTAGTTATTTATGGCATTACATTTGTGCTGTTGTATTTGTTTTAACAGCAAAACAACTGAACCAAATGTAACCGTTTTTAAACATTTCCAGACCCTGTTTCTATTTTCAAAAAACCCAATTTCAGCATATTATTAATTAACTACTGAGTTGTGAAACTCATACTAAAGGTATGGAGAACTGGAAAAGTTAGAACTGGCTGGCCGATCCTGAGTTTAAGGGTTAAAATTATTTTGTTTATATAGCCATTTTCCACTTGTGTACTCCCTGTAATCTGCTGAGGCAAACCGTAACTTAAGATTTTATGATTACATGGCTTTACAGAAATGGCAAACACAGATGAGTGGGTTATAGACTTTTACATTTGTATGTTATGTTTTTTTCAGTTAAATGATTTATTAGAGCCTTGAAATAGTAATTCACAACATTTCATTATACTTCACAATATTTCTTATACTACAAGCATACCTTTACAAGATATCCCTGACAACTCTTGTACTTAGTATTATTGCTGATGATAAGTAAAGAGATGATGGTTCAATATTTATCTTAACAGTATGTAATGCTCTATCATTGGTTAACTTGTCAGAGAACAGTTTCAGAAAACAGTGGCATAATTGGCTGTATATATAAGTTATAATTAAGTAATATTATAGTGGAAATCTGAGATTTTTGAAAATGCTTGAATGTTTATTTGCTATTTTTTTTGTCTTGCTTGAAGGGATTTATCATAATTTAAAATTGCTAATGGTAGACATTTGCCTGTTGATTTATTGTAGATGTACAGCAGGGTTTATGCTGCAGTGTTCAAGGAACATTGTTTAAATAATTAATGTAAAAGTAAAAATTCAGCAAGGATGATGGAAGAAGCATGCAAGAAGAAGTAAGACAATGAATGTCATTTTTTTAACAGTGCCAAAAAGCCAGTTAAATGAAAAACCACAGTGGGATATCCTGACTAAACTTATAAGACATTTTACTGTAGGTTGATAAAGGTTTCAGTTTAGGGATATCCCACCCTGATACTCAGTTTCAGTATGGGTTTAAAACTGGCCAAAATCACCACATCAGATATAAAAAAAGGGGGGGGGTGAACGAATGTAAAGCGGTGAGTGGAGTTATGAGTGTTTTGAGTGGTAGCAGCTTTAGAAAATTCAACACCACAAACTTAAACATTTGCAGAAGCATTATGGAAAGGAGTAGGCCAATGCCAAGCTTATACAGGCAAAGATTGTCATTAAGAAAAGTGTGTGTGCCAAAACAACCAACATTACTGGAAATTCTTATCAGATAATGAGGAAAGTTGCTGAGTTCATCATGTTTGAATGACTGCAAATAAAATACTCAGGTTTAAATATTTGCACCATGTTGCGTTCTGCATTTCATTTTAAACGTTTAAATTGTGTTGGCCAATAAAAATTCTGCTATAGGCTTGGTGTGTTAAAAAGTTTAAATAAAAAGAACCAGCAGTTTTGCTATTTTGCGTGTCATCCTTGTTCTGGGGCTATGCTTATCTTCTCTGTATTGCTCCAGTTTTGATAACTGAGTCATGTTGTGGGGTACGTAGTTCTTTATTTAAGGAAGTAGAATATTTGTTTCACAGTTTAAGCATGGCATTTTTAGATAGCTAGGTCAGGCATCCAAACAGATGTATTATTAATCGCTTAGTTGACTAAGAGAGGGAAAAGAAGGTATTGAATTTGTATCTGTATCAGCAGGTACTAGTATTTATATGGTTAAGATATTAGTATTGATATAAAACAGTGGTATTAAGCCATTATTCCAAATAATGTTTGAAAAAATGGTTTGTGTCTAAACAGGTTTGCTTTAATACACCCATTAGAGCCACAATCATTTTACTCTAGCAATGCATTTGAATTTCTTTATTGTCTTTTGGACCATTGTTCTTGGTCAACTGACCTATCAAAAGTGATGGTTTATCAAGTGGCCTTGAACAAACAATACCTACTTTACAGAAAACAATAGCTGCTTGCAGCACACCTACCTTGGCAGACCTTTAACATGTGAATGGGAAGACTTTTACTGTACATTGTCTTAGGCATGAGAAACATCTGCTGTGAAGTCTGAGTTGGATGAATGTGCAAACTATAAACATCAAGCAACATAATACTAGAAATAGGTGTGATGTGACAGAGCAGACTATATTTTAACTGCACTGAAAGAAGGAGACTGAATCCTTCCCAGTTGAATCCAAACCCCAGTTGAAAAAAACGTTGTCTTCTAAACAACTAAAACAATGTTTCTGCTTCGCAGCTTACAGTTACAAATGCTAAAGATAACAATCATTTTCCAGGAAACAAACTGAACTGTACAAACAATTACTCTAGTGGTGTCAACTTTCATTATTTCCATGACATAAAAATAAGTAATAATAAAAAAACTAAATCAGTAGGCCGTTGTGAGAAGGAAGGTGCAAAATTGCCCTCCTAGGTGCAGTTTCATACACATGCTTTACTCACATAAACCTGAAGACGTGAAGCAAGAAAAATGTGGAATGCTGTAATAAAAGCTTCGTCATCTGTGACAGATCCAGTCATGCAAGTGAACATCCGGGGCTAATTTTCACATCCGTCCACTCATAATAATGATTTCATATGATGCACAGACGCACCTTGTGGAATGTGTTAGCTATGCCTTTAGTATGATCTGTCTTCTCTTACATGCGCCACTGCCCAGGTTATAGCCATAACATTAAAACCACCTGCCTTAACAGTTGCCAAAAACTGTCCTGTCTAGGCACAGACTCCACCAGCCCTCTGAAGGCGTGTTGCTGTATCAGGCACCAAGATGTTAGCAAGATATTTTTCTGTAAATCTTTGGTGGAATTGGACCAGACAGGCTAGCCTTCAACCACCAAGGATATCAGGAAGCCTTGGGCACCTATGACCCTGCCATTCGTTCACGCTTTTCTTTCCATTGGATCACTTTCAGTGGGTATTAGCCACTGCATACTGGGAACACCCCACAATACCTACTAGTTAGCTAATTGTTTTTTTTTACAGATCCTTTATCACAAGAAATGCAGCATTTTTTTTTATACAAACCATCTTGAGACACTTATCTAGATGACATTTTGGCATTGTGTTTCATTCATCAGTCAAAACAGATATCTCTGTTCCTCTATTCCTGCTTCATCTTTGGGTTGGATAAGGCCCAATCTTGTGCTTAATGTAATTTTTTTGTGCATATAATTCACCTTTATCTCAGCCAAAGATGCACTGTCCAGTTTTTTATATTTATTTGTTATAGTACATACAGTACACGGTATTACAAGATAAAACAGCTGAGAATTCCAATAAACCATAGGAATTGAAGAGAACATGAAATTCCATCTAATTGCAAGTGACAAATGCAAGACTATACATGAAAGACCAAAAGGAAGTAAAGAAGAATAGGCAGCTGCACAAGACAGATAATGAGATCAAGGCTAGCGCTTTGCTGACTAAAGCACATGGTTAGTCAGAGCACACTGTCTCGGTCAGCCTCACGCTGTTAAATGCAAGAGTTTCTTTGTGACGTTTATAAAGGCTCTTCAGAGGAGTTGGTTTGATAGTTCTCTGAGCTGCAGTGCTATTAGAAATGCTTGGCTATGAGAAGATTGTACTTAAAATTAGAGTGGAAGAGTAACGAGCAGGCTTTCAATGAGTTAAAACTGTAAGTCCTGGATATGGATTATGGGGAAGGGTTAAAATCAAAACAATTAGGTGAGTTTACCTTTATGACTAGATCTGTCTGATTGTTTTGTCATATGTGACCCCACATCTGGAGTTAGCCATAAATAATTTATTTGCATAGTTTAATTTTTACTAAATCTCTTCCCTCCCTTCACATTGTCAGCATTTCTCTAGTTTATCTTCATGAACCCCTTTGCCTTCAGCCATAGACAGGTGCAATATGCAGCTTACACTTGTGTTATGATGGATTAAGTGGATATTAATAGCTACCATAGTCACACACGCTATAATGCTAAAACCTGTCCTTGTGGTACCAGAGCATGATTTTTTTTGATGAAGTTTGGAATCCAAATGCTATCTCTAGTTTTAGATGAATAAATAATATTTAAATGGACGAATACTATTCTGTGGTGTATATACTATAACCCTTCTTAGCATAATAATATAATAATCAGCTATATTTGTATACAACATTTCATACTTTATGTGCATCAAATTGCTTCACACAGATTAAATAAGAAAGGCATATGTTAAAATGTTGACGCAAATGCAATATTACAGAAACAAAAAGATACTTAGACTCAGCAAGGCTGAAGGGAATATTAAGACATTTTGCATAAATGCTTAACTTTCATGACTGAAACCATCACTGGATAAGACCGTTATTTGTGTTGTTAAAACTGAATAAGTAACTGACAGTCACATTAAACATTATGTAGTTGCCGGCCGGGTGGTGAGCAAGGTCCAGTTGGGATTTGTGATTTACTTCACATACAGTACTTTCCCATATTCAGCACATATACAGTTTCACATAGAGCTCTTTTTCCATCAGCAGAAAAAAATAGCTTGCTCTGCACCCTTTACTTTGCTGTGCTTGTCTAAATTGTACACTGAGTAGAGCAGATGCACATGCCAAGTGGTTATCCCTCTATTATTGTTTTTACATGGAGTTCTGTATACACTGTCATTATTATATCCTCAAAGGGATTATAGATGTCACGCTGTATAATACATTTCACAGTTACTGTAAATCATAGAAAGTACATCTTCACTTAAGTAATAATGTATTTTTGAATGAATATTACATTATGGATTGCACAGTTGTACAGTATATGCTGAATTATATATGAAAGTATATGAAACTATATGAAAGAAACCACTAAGAAAATACAAGCATTAAAATACAGTATGTGTGTTTAACAGGTGATGAAACCCCTGGAGAGGACAGTCCCTTCCTTACTGTTACTGAACTTGACAGAAGCTGTGATGGGAAAAACATGGCACTTTTTGAGGTATAGTATGGTTATTTATAAAAATCTTATACGACATATAAAGTGCAGGTGTAGATTCCGGCATGTTCCAAATAACTGCAGAAGAAAACACTCCTTTTTCTGTTTTAATTTTGGCAAAATAGCATGTCACCATAGCATACATAATGTAAATTACAAAAGCAGGAATGACATGTTTTAGTATTTTTTGTTTTTGTTTTCACTCCTATTTTTTTCTCACAGGAAGAAATGGACAGTACACCAATGGTGTCTGCCCTCCTCAACAAGCTGGCCAATTATACCAACCTGACTCAGGGTGTTGTGGATCATGAGAAAGCTGAGAGTGAGGATGGGGTCAGGAGGGTGACCGTCAAGGTCAGTCTCATACCACCTAAATTATAACATGTTGATGATATGCTACTAATAACCAGCAATAAAAAATACATCTACACTACTTTTATTTGTATACTGTTAAGCTTATATGAAACAAACAATTCTGTAAGGCTTTGAAAATGTTTGCAAGTCTACTTAATGTTGCCAAATGCACTGCAGAATATTTGACAAAAGTAAAAGTCTGATTCTCTATATATTTGTGTTCTCAGAGTCCTCAGATGGGCACATTTATTGGTGTGTACCTACCCTGTGTGCAGAACATCTTGGGTGTGGTTTTGTTTCTGCGCCTCACCTGGATTGTAGGCACAGCTGGAATTTTAGGCTCCTTTGCCATTGTCTTCATGTGCTGTGCATGTGTGCGTACTAAAACATACATATCTAGTACAAAGTATCATTGTATAAATTTTCTTAACCAACATGATACTCACACCAATTTTCATTTCAGATACATTTGAGAAAATCTGTGATCATTTATTTAAATAATTTTATAGTCTATGCTTTGCCCTACAGACTTTACTGACAGCAATATCTATGAGTGCCATTGCAACTAATGGAATGGTGCCAGGTAAGGCCAGCAACAGAAATTTTACTGACAATATTTTCATTTTAATTTTGTATTTATTAATAGATATGATAGATTTCTTAGCTGTCCTATTTTTTTTTCAGCTGGTGGCTCATATTACATGATTTCCAGGGCACTGGGTCCAGAGTTTGGAGGTGCTGTTGGGTTATGTTTCTACCTTGGTACAACCTTTGCTGGATCCATGTACATACTGGGCACCATAGAGATCTTTTTGGTGGGTACTTATTTAGGTTGCTAGACTGCAGTTGTTAACATTCAATACTTAAACTGAATATTACATTTTTATTTTAAACATGTTGTCTGGCTTGTTTTACAGATTTACTTATATCATGATTTTAAACATATTCATTTTTGCTAACTAGTGGAATATTAATACATTAACATACAAACTGAAATTTATAAACAGTAAGAAAATTTTATACTACAGCACTGTTCCAAAGGTTACACAACTTATTGTCATATGTTACTGTTAGGGAACATGACTTGAAATAAGGTATTTCTTGTTGCTACTTAGTATGTGCTATGAACAATGAAAAGTTGTTCTTTCATCATCCTTTGTCTTTCTCTTGTAAGTTAATAGAACAAAAAACAGCTTGTCATGAATCTGAAAAACCATAAAGTGTAAATTCTTCTGCTGCTATAGAAATGTAATGAGTGCTGTGATTATTTTTCTAAAACCACACGTACAAATGCTTTATTTTTCTTATATCACAGCAGTTTACCAAAGAGTTGTTCCCTACCCAGCAGAAATTCCATAAATGTTAAATAGCATTTTACGTTTTTCTTTATAAAGAAAACAATCTGTTATCCAACAATGTGTATGTGTTATCCTCTCATGTTTTGTCTCATTTATAGATGTACATAGTGCCAAGTGGAGTTTCGGTCCAGGGCCAGCTGAATAACATGCGGATATATGGAACATGTTGCCTGGCCCTCATGGCTTTAGTGGTGTTTGTGGGGGTCAGATATGTTAATAAACTGGCACTGGTGTTTCTTTCCTGTGTGATTCTGTCCATTATGGCTATTTATGCTGGAGTCATCAGGACTGTCATCAGCCCTCCAGATTTCCAGTGAGTACAACATACACTCAACTTTACTTGCTTTTACTGACTTTTTAAATTAAACCAAATCACATAAGGAATAAAGTATGCTAAGTGAAGAATTGAAACTTTGATTCTACTTCTGATTTAAATGCTAACATAATGCAAGAGTACTCTTATTAGACACTTAAAATGTGGTTAGATTGTTAGTGAGACTAGTTCAGCAGTCCAGTGGCTCAAGTACGTAATACTAAATAAATATGATGTGGCCAAATACAGTTTTGCATAAGCATGTATCTAAAGACATTATCTTGCCTTACAATCCATAATGTTATAAATGCAAAAAACCCACCAATTTCTAAACTGTCATATATTAAATTTAAATTATTTAATATAAATTATAATAATAATAAAAATTATGAAAGTATGTACACTTGATTTTTCTGACATTACATACATTTGTATGTGTTGTTGCTTTTGTTTAGTTACACGCTTTAAATATTAATAAACTGTTACCATTGTTATCATTAGAATCTGTATGCTGGGTAACCGCACACTAAACAATTTAGATTTTGACAAATGCATGAAGACAGAAGTGGTCAACAACATAACCAATACAACAGACCTGTGGGGACAGTTCTGTACTTCACGGCTCCTCAATGCAACATGTGATAAATACTTCATCCAGAACAATCTAACAGAAATCAAGGGCATTCCAGGACTGCTAAGTGGAGTTATTACAGGTGACAGTTCACGTAATATTATATTCATGTATGCTTGCTGGTATTATGCATAACCAAATATAAAGTTTTACAACTTTATTATTGGTATAATTTACAGCATTTAAATTTTTTATGCCTTCTAGATAACTTGTGGGGAGTTTATGGCTCTAGTGAGACGATGGTTGAAAAGAAGGACCAAGAGTCATCTTCAGCAGAAACTATAAAAGACTTTTCAAAAACGTCTGCAGATACAGGGAAGAATATGCCATATGTCTACAATGACATCACAACTTTCTTCACAATGATGGTTGGCATCTACTTTCCTTCAGTCACAGGTAAGGCCTGTATACGATAATAGCTTAATGATCTTTGGTAGAAAATATTCATAGAAGACTAACTAAGGAAATTCAGCTGTTATATTACTATTGCAAATTGACATGCAAATTAAAAGTCACATAAGAGCTAAGGAAGCAAATGAATTATCAAGCAAAACACTGTTAAAATGTTGAAACCATATTTATTTGTTGATTGCAGTTTTTAATAATAGTAATATTACACTTATTAACATATTCTACCAATATAGGACACATTGATCGGTTGATTTTTTTTATTATCAATTACATCCTTCTTTTATAAATATTTTGGTTAAGACAATACTTACTTGTGAGTAATGAACTCCACTCTGAAAATTTCATGATGATTATTTAAAATTGTTATGTTTTTGTAGGAATCATGGCAGGATCAAACCGGTCTGGAGATCTGAGGGATGCTCAGAGGTCTATCCCTATTGGCACCATTATGGCCATTATTACCACTTCGATCATCTGTATCCTTTTGTAGAGTCAGATCACCTCAGAAGCCAGACTCCACAGACTCCATGTTTTAGGGTTACGGAGCTCTTTGTACCTAAATAACTGCTGAAAAAACATGTTTAAATGGTTTTCTCTGAAGTTTAGCAGAACCTTAATTTCAGCTTTTAGATATTTCTTGCGTGGTATTGTTTGGGGCCTGCATAGAGGGAGTGTTACTAAGAGATAAGTAAGTATTATTTTGTTCACAAATTGTCAAAATGCACCACTGTTTTGTTCTCTAAAATAAGTAAAAAATTAACAAGCTGAAGCTCTCTACGGACTAAAATTACAGATACCAATTCTGTCATGTCTAAACAGGTTTGGGCTCTCTGTGAAAGGAAGCCCAGTGATAGGCACTCTAGCTTGGCCCTCTCCCTGGTTGATTGTGATTGGCTCCTTCTTTTCTTGCTGTGGTGCAGGACTACAGAGCCTGACTGGCGCCCCCAGGCTTCTGCATGCCATTGCACATGATGGAATCATTCCCTTTTTACAGGTTACCTTTAATTTTAAATGTATACGTAGGACTGTCAACCTTCTTAGATGAGCCTGATGTTTCAGCATGTAGGAGTAAATTATAATGTCTAAAATAAGCATACCTTACTCACTTTCACTGCTTATTGTTACTGAAAATGTATCACTGTAACACACCATTTTAAAGTGAATTATGTGAACCAGAAACACAGCAAGGTTAAATAGGAATTAAAAATTAAATTCACCAATAATAGCTACCTGATGGGTTTAGAAATCATTTAGTAATCTTCCTAAAGAAAATAGAAATCTTACTTTCCAAAATATTACATATTATCATGTATAAAATGT
>JAOVVF010000048.1:16229749-16241139 GCA_028565595.1 Duopalatinus emarginatus
AATTAGGGCTGTCGAAGTTAACGCGATAATAAATCATGATTAAAAATGGGAATGTTTCTCTTTGTATTGTAGGTATTTGGTCACAGTAAATCCAATGGCGAGCCAACCTGGGCATTGCTGCTAACTGTTGGAATCTGTGAAATTGGGATTCTTATAGCTTCTGTGGATGCTGTTGCTCCCATTCTTTCAATGTAAGTTAATATATTTTAATAGTCAATATGCTATAATATAGTAAATAAACACAGTTTATGTTAAAGTTGTTTATGTTGTTTCACAACGTAGCGAGATATTACATAATAACATCAAGTCATTTTTAGAACTTAATAAAAGATATATACATTTAAAAGCTTCTACAGAGTGTAGCTTACTCTGACTGCTATTATAAATATAAATATCAGGTATTTAGCCTTGTGTAACTATATCTCGATTAGATATAATAAATTGTTATAACACAAATAATTGTTAGTAACTCTTAACAACATATTGTACATAATATATTGCACAATATATTGCTATGTAGAAATGATGTACAAGGGCAGAAAGACTATTCATTGTAAAACTGTAATGAAATAAAACAACCTATAAACTACTTTTTGGTTTAATTGATCCATCTAATGGATTCTGATTTCAGGTTATCATGCATGCTTTTTTCTGCTGTAGGTTTTTCTTGATGTGCTACCTCTTTGTAAACTTGGCCTGTGCTATCCAAACAATTCTGCGCACCCCGAACTGGAGACCAAGGTTTAAATTCTATCACTGGTATGTTACTCGAGAGGAATTTGTGCAATCATAGAAAGTATAAACAAATGAAATATTTAAGCATTATACTCATTTATTTATACACATTTATACTCAAGCTGTTTTTCATTTTATAATAAATGCCATTTACTTACATTTGCCAGTACAGTGTCACTTGTCACTTTCAGATATGGTTAGGTAAGAACAAATACTGTTAGCTTGAAACCAGTCAAAACATAGAAACCAGAACTGTTGTAATGATACAATGGTACTTATAGTAAAAATGATTTTATGAGTGCTATCAGAATATATAGAACACAGCACACCTACAGTGGTGCTATACACTAAATTATATAATTTTCTGCTCCTTTAATCCATGATAAAATTAGGATTTTAGTTGTTTTGTTGCTGCATGAAATAATGTAAAAAAATTCTGCATCTAATCCCATAGGAGTCTTTCGGTCCTGGGCATGACTCTTTGTCTCACTCTTATGTTTGTTTCATCCTGGTATTATGCCTTGGTGGCCATGCTTATTGCAGGATGCATATATAAGTATATTGAATACAGAGGGTGAGTCACTTTTCCTTCAGTAATAACCTGCATGCATGGTGTTAATAGTAATAATTGTTCTCCTGATAACACAGGGCAGCTTTTCCTTCATGCTATTTATGTTTCTGAAATCATAGGGCAGAGAAGGAGTGGGGCGATGGAATCAGAGGGCTCTCTCTGAATGCTGCACGATATGCGCTTATCAAGTTAGAGGAAACACCACCACATACCAAGAACTGGAGGTAAGCACAGAAGTAAAAGGATGTCATGAATTGGACAGAGGGACAGAAATGTATGTTTACTGGTTTTATTAAGACCGAAGAAGCAAACAAATCAGTTACACAATACCCAGAAAAAATGTAAACAAGCATAAATTAGAAAACCAGGAAATGTGGAGCATGCTATGGTGAAACAGTAATCAGGACAGGCGGATAACAAAGGCTTGATCTTGCCTCAGAAACAATGCCAGACAAAGACTTAGAGTTATTTAAAGGCAGTACAGACTTTCATCGGTAATCAGGTGAGCAGGGATAGGTCATGGAAATGACTGAGATAGGTGTGGTAAATTCTTTAAACACAACCAGAAACAGAATTAGATCATTGCATGTAATATTAAACAGCTGTTAAATTTTCCTTTAAATATGGTGTACTTTAGGCCCCAGCTCCTGGTGTTACTGAATCTTGATTCTGATTTGGCGGTGAAGCACCCACGGCTCCTCTCCTTCACGTCTCAGCTGAAGGCTGGGAAAGGTCTGACCATTGTGTCTTCAGTGCTGCAGGGAACCTATATGACCCAAAGTGCTGAAGCCAAAACTGCAGAAACAGTAAGTAGAAGAGAAGAACCTCCAATCTCTTAAGCTGTTCAAAATAATAGCGTTATCATTTCCACTGTTTTTAAATGAATAGCTCTTGTACACATGGTTTTTCTACACCAAAGCACTTCAATACCTGCTCCTCTTTCTTTACAGAATGTCAAGGCATCCATGTCTGCAGAGAAAACAAAGGGCTTTTGTCATGTTGTGGTATGCTCTAATTTAAGAGATGGTTTCTCCAACTTAATTCAGTCAGCTGGTCTGGGAGGCATGAAGCACAACGCCGTCTTGATGGCATGGCCCAGCAACTGGAGACAGTCTGAGGATGCAACCTCCTGGAAAAACTTTATTGGTGTGTTCATAATACCATCTTCAATGAAAGGCAGTGTTTTTGAAAATAGTGTGCCTGTGTTTTAGAGCTTCTGTGTGATGTTTAATATCTCTCTGGTTTTCCTGCTTTAAGTAATATTTAATTGACACTGAATCTGCTTATGCAAATATCAAGTCATAGACTGATCAGAACTCTTTCCTGCCACAGAGACAGTAAGAGAGACAACTGCTGCACACCAAGCCCTGCTTGTGGCAAAGAACATTGATGATTTTCCAAGTAACACAGAGCGTCTAACTGAGGGCACTATTGACGTGTGGTGGATTGTCCATGATGGGGGCTTGCTCATGCTGCTTCCATTCCTACTCCGCCAACACAAGGTATGAGGTTGAGAAATGTTTATGGCAATTTAGATTAATGACTAGCTTTTCATACTTACACTGCTGCTTTCCTTAGGTGTGGAAAAAATGTAAAATGCGCATCTTTACCGTGGCACACCTGGATGACAACAGCATTCAGATGAAGAAGGATCTGCAAATTTTTATGTATCAGCTACGCCTTAATGCTGAAGTGGAGGTGGTGGAGATGGTAAGACAAAAGTGAATTGTTTATCCTTCCAAAGAAAGGTTTGTACTGTCTTAGATATGGTTACCTACAGATAAATACACAGAAATATACACAAAAAACTAAATATGCATTGTGCCACTATCAGATAGAAATTCTTAGAAAGCAAAAAAAAAAAAAATACTATACCTTTTTCCTATGAAAAAGCTATTTAAAATAGAATGAAGAATATTGTACTTAATTTGTGCATGGTTAAATTTCAATGCACAAGGACTGATCATTTTGTTTTTGGATCTATAAGAGAAAAATATGCAAATAATAAAAAACCCACCAAATAACAGCAGGGACAAAAAGACAAATAATATAAACAATAACAGTATTAGTATAAATATATATATTAAAACGCACTAAAATACACTAAATTAACAATAGTGAAAATAATATAAAAGGAATTATAGTGGAAATTATGACTATATATAAAACAAGGCAAATAAGACGATAATGATTGTGGAAAACAATTACATTACAACATTAGCCACATTAAAAACCACATTACAACATATCAAATGACACTTTCTGTTTTGGCTATTTTGTATAATAGTACAATAGTGTAATAGAATTGTTCACCAGAGCTTTTTCAAATGTGCCTTGTTGTTCGCTACAAGTAAACTGCCAGGACTTCCTAAAAGGAGGTCGTTTACCATATTTACTAGTTCAAAGATTACCATTCACAAAACACAATTCATGTGATGTCTGTTTAAAGAAGTATGGTTTGTTCATACAATGAATACAGCACTGTGATGATAAACATTTGTCACTTGTGACCCAGTGGCATATCTTTATATATGTATAATTTGTGCGATGCTGTGTGTGGTTTATACTCTGCACTGTCTTTGTCATTTAGCATGAAAGTGACATCTCAGCATTTACCTATGAGAAGACCTTAGTAATGGAACAGCGTTCTCAAATGCTAAAACAGATGCAGCTGTCAAAAACTGAGAGGGAAAGAGAGGTAATAACAACCTGATCCTATCTTATCTTATCTTATGCCTATTTAAATTAGGATTATGTCTTGTTAATATATAAACAGGCCAACATTTTCCAGTTAGTAAGAATTGTCAGAAATATATTTGAATGTTTTTGTATATAGGAATTAACAGTTTTAGACTTTAGCAAAGGTAAAAAAAAAAAAAAAAGGTGTCTTTTATCTTATATATGTTCTGTGGTTGTTGGAAGATTCAAAGCATTTCAGATGAATCAAGGAGCTCCATAAAAAGAAAGAACCACCCCAAAGACCCCTCTCCTAATACATTACAAGTGCCTGGCATGGAAGACCTGGAGCATGAGGTACTCTCAGTTTTCTTTTTCTTACTCATTCAACTTTAAATGAAGAATTTGTACTACATATCCTAGCTGACAATTAAACATTATGTTGTAGAATTGTGTTGAAATACAACACAACCTAGACAGATATGGAGAAGAAACATGGCTATTCTAAAACCTGTACTGTTACGCATTTTGTTTAGTATGACAGCTCATGGAAGCCATAATAAAGTCTTTTTGCAGTATGTTATTGTAAGGATTGTGTCTGTCCTTGATAAAAAAATTGGTTAATTTCACAGGCTCACATGCTTCATGAAAGGAAGTGCCATGGTGGCAACCAACAAAGGAATAGCCCTGACTCTCATCATGTCCACATGACCTGGACTAAAGAGAAATATGCTGCTGAGAGACACCGAAACCGTGAGGCTAGCGCAGGTGTACGGGATATCTTCAACATGAAACCGTAAGCACTACAAATACCGCCACGATAATACAATGAGAATTCTTACATAAACAACAGTGAATTTAACATATAAAAATGACTGCTTTTTAATCATAAAATATCTAAAACTTCTTTATTTTTTCTTGTTTCATTCTTTTCAGAGAGTGGGAGCACCTGTAAGTTATGTTTAATTTTGTTTAAGCAGATCTTACTTTATGTTATGTTGGTATACTTTATGTTATGTTGGTTTGCTAGAAGGCTAGGCAAAAGAAATAAGTTGATTTCCAAACAGTAGTGACAGAATGCACAAAATCTGCTTTGTGTAAGCTCAGTGGAGAACATGGTTATCAAGGTCTCTTATCTGTTAAAGAAAACAATGAGCAGTTTTGGAAACAGAGCGAGATAATGGGTGCAAGCTGATATTGTGTGCTATGCAGTTGTAAGTGCCCTTTAGTAAGAATGATGTAAACAAGTTTAAATTAGACAATTGGTAAATGTGTGTGTGTGTGTGTGTGTGTTTTGTTATAGAAACCAGTCCAATGTCAGAAGAATGCACACAGCAGTCAAACTGAATGAAGCTGTGGTCAGCAAATCCCAGAATGCTCACCTTGTCTTGCTGAATATGCCTGGGCCACCTAAAAACAAGGGTGGTGATGAGAACTGTATCCTTCTCTATTTTAATTATGTTTTAAGTTCTATACATATTATACCATAAAATAGCATAGCAGACTCTAACAGCTTCAGTTTTTTTATTTCACAGCTGGTGACTTTCTTTTAAAGACTGTGTCAGTATTTAGTTACATTTACTGTTTAAGTGCTAAAGTTGTTTTTCTAGATGACCCACTCAAGTTCGCAAAATTATTCGCATTTTATTCAGGCCAGATTTTTCTGCCATGAAATTGTTTAGTTTTTTTTTCTGTGGCATCTTAAAACACAAACACCTCCCTATAGCTGATTAGGCAAATCACATTTTCTTGCTGTCAATACAACGCAACATGAAAAATTTGACTATTTAAAAATAAACAATTAAAGAAATACCAACATAATAATATATAAATAATAAGAAACAAGGTTCAGATTTGACATCTGACAACACTCATATATTTCCAATATATTTCTGAATGGATAGTCTAAGTTATAATCTTTATTTAATAATAAGTCATCTACAAAATATTTGGCAGATTCAAATCCAACACATTCAAGTTGTTTTTGTATGATGAATCAGCAGGCAGAAAACTTTAAAATGGTAATGCTTTAAAATTTACAGAGTCAATATATACCCATTGACTGGACAGGCTAAAAACATTTTTGGTTAAACGGTGTTGTACACTCAAACTTAATAGTGTACCCTATGTAGACACACCTCTGTTCCTGGCCAACTCCACCCTGTACTGTTCGAGTAGCTCTTAAGTCATTTTTGAAATTCCTCAGTACAGGAACAGCCTTTGCTGACTCTAAGCTTTGTGTTTTTGTAATGCAGAATAAACATGTCTCTAATCACAATTATGAAACTTTTTAATTAATGAAACCCTGTCAACAGAAACCAAATGTTTCATTCAATACTCTTGTAACTATATACAATTCCTTATTGTTTTCCTGCAATTGCTAACTCTTTCTTAAGTTACTCAAAATACACTTTCCATTGCATTAATGGGTTAATGAAAATGATGAAACATGCTGATAATTTGCAGTAAATAATTGCGTGTATTGTTGTTTATGCTCTTTGGCTCTTATGAACATTTACTCCTTGACAGCAATGTCTCAGACATGGAGTTTTTGGAGGTGTTGATGGAAGGTTTGGGTCGTGTTCTGCTTGTACGTGGTGGAGGAAGGGAGGTCATCACCATCTTCTCATAGTTCACAATGGAAATGACTGGTACTCAGGGAAGGAAAACAAAAATAGGAAATAAAAATAAAAACCTTGTAAACACACTGGGAAATTCAGTTAGACCTATATAAAATCACTTTCTTTAATCTGTCAAAAGGTAGCATTTAATTATATTTTATCAGTACCAATAAAATAAATATAGTGTTCATTTTTAATACAAATTGGTTTGCATTACAGACATTGGGTTCTCAGCAGATCACACACAATTTTATCCTGGTAATAAAATCCATGTTTTAATTAGTCAAATAGATAGTCCAAATGTGCTTTAAGAAGGCATCGCTTGTCTGATGGTGCCTACTTTGTGGCCTACTGTTCACTGTACACACTTTTATACTATGGTAAAAGTATACTAATAAGGCCCTTATAATCTAAGGTTGTACCGACCACATAGTGAAACAGTGTGACCATTGAAGTGCTCTCAAAACAACAGACCATTCTAGATTACTATGAAAAAAATCTGTTCTGGTAATATTAAATAATATCAAAACCCTGAATCTGTTGGGGTTGATACTAAGTATTAATATTATATATTAAGCTTTGTTATATTATATTATATTATATTTTATATTATATGCTTTATTGTATTATGTGTTGTAAGACAATACAATTAATAGTGTTGTGTTGTCATTTAAAATGTTCATGTTTGTTTATTGTTCTATGTAATATGCTGCTACTTTAATAGGAAGGTGTTTGGTCCTATTGAATTTATTACCTTGAGGAAGTTCATTTCTTTAGAAGGAGAACTTAATTATGCAGTCCATGTAAATATATTTTGTTTATGGGAGATTCAGCACAATTTAGAAGAACAGTATATTTGTAACTAGAAGATATATCATAGATCAACTGTAGCAAAAGTGAATATGTATGTAGAGACAACTGTACATAGAGAAATCTGTACATAGATGGGATTAAAGTTAAAGATGAAGACGTATTGCCTGTTTTATTTTATAACATGTTTTTCATTTCAAAACAGTTTTTTTTTGTGAAATTCCTGTTTTCATTTTTAGTTCATTCACTTTTATTTTATTAATTGTTTAGTAAAATTTGTGTAAATTATTATTAATTATATTTGTATCACAACATCTCTTGCCTTATCACATTATCTGCCTAGTTTAAGTTAAATTAAAACTTTAGGTTTGCTTTTTGCTTTCTGAACAATAAGTAACAAATATAAAGAAAAGCAAATAAGTTTATGACATAAACAACATTTATCTCCCAATAAACTCACCGGATTTAGTCTTTTTTTCATGTTTTTTTATTATCTACATTCTGTGTAATTGTCTTTCCTTAATGTAGCTTTCATTCAAAAGTACTGGTAAATCATTTATCTCTGCAGCTGGCCTTGGATTAACCCTTGAATGAATGAATCATGCCATTAAGCAAAACACCACCAGTGTTAAACAAGTCAAGGTCAGCATCTCTAGCCCTGAGTCTCCCTCATCACAACATTAAGTGGGTGTTATTAAGTGTGATGTAGTGACACACAATTATTGCCATATAACAGGTACACAACTTCTACAGTGTATACCATGATGTTAAATGTAATATTGTAAAGGATTTGAAGCCTAATTAATTTATAGGCTAGTTTTTTTTTTTTTTATTGTATAGTGACATTGATTATTCAGCTATAGCTTTAGTTGTCTTGTGGCACAGCTGGTACATAAAACATTTTCTGTTACATGTGGTTAACTTATGGGTTACATATCTTATACATAAGATATAGGACACGAAATAAGAAAGAGTGAGGTGTCAGTAACAGAGGTACAACAGGGTCCAGAGTCCAGTATGAAGTCAAACATTTACAACTGTAAAATGTTTTTCTTTCTTTCTTTTTTTGATAGATTTGGACAAGCAACAATATAATAGATAGTTGTTGTTAAGACACATAACAGCATATTAGAAATATACATGTGTTACTGTCCAAATAAATGCTCTAATATTAAGATAAATTATATTTAAACATCCTGATGGTTTACATACAAGAATAATCAACTGGTTACTTTATCTTGACTTTTACCCTCTAGTATAACTTTTTATTTTTACTGCTTCATTTAATATTAACAGTCAGCAGTTCATACATATAAGGCATGCTGATGAACATAAGTGCAAACCTTCACATACAACCTAAATGTCCACGATCATGCACAACATGGACGGGCAGCTTAAAAAAAAAGACAAAAAAGGCACATTTTTTCTTTATGAGGACAAAATAAAAGCTCCATGGAATACAACAATTCTTTATTTAGATATTTAGTGTGAGCATTCAGAAAATGGAGAGTAAAAACTGGATATAAAAGTCTGTACTCACACAGGTTTAAATGAAGAACATCTTTCGTTGTGGCTTTCTTCTGCCACTGTGATGTCTGTGTAACACAAGAGATCTGATTTTAGAAATATATCTCTAAAATATTAAATAAGAATGTATCATTTTTAATGTATCATAATTAAAAATAGATACATTTTGTAAATGTAGATCATAGGCCTGAAATAATACTTTGAGGATTATTGGCCTGCATAGGACAAAATATTATTTTAATGCAAATTTAAAAGTTTATTAGTTACAATAATTTGTCTTTAAAATGGTAAAAAAAAAATTGTATTAAGATTTGTTAATATTTAATTCAACAACCATGTATTTTATATATTTAAAACACTGTTTAATATTTTGCATTATTTTGTACACATGACAATCTGAAATATCCTAAGTATTGGTTACACCTTACCTTGGCAGATGCTTGGTCCCTGAGACACTTGACAAAATCAAGAATAAGAGTCCAATAAATCCAGCCATTGCGATCCAGAATATTATAACAATAGAATCTGAAATAAATCAGATTTTTCCATATCATGATCAATTTTAAGCATCGCTTACATGCATTTATTTCAGACACATAAACTCACATCTGTTATATTTGAGTTTACTTGCATCCACAGCCACAGGATCCACGTAATCATAGTAATATTCATAAGTCCATTCATATGCTGAAGAGTTGGTAGACTTCTCCATTGTCGCTGGCATCACTGACAAAGAAACAACTCAGAAGCATCCACATGTTGTGTTGTTCTATTGAAACCTCCACCCATGAAACCACCATTGGACTGTTGGACAGGGTGAAGGACATGAACTAGAGATGAATGAAAGACACAGCTCCCAAACAGACTTTGATATACATCAATTTGTTGTCAGCTGTGAGAAGTCAAAGACATAGCATAGACACCGTATAGTATGTTTAGTACAAATTTTATTATTGACATTTATTTTGTTATAGACATTTATTTCTGCATTATCAGACTCACAGACTGTATACATCGTCCTATGCATTCTTAAAGGAACCGCCACTGGTTTGCTTTTAATGTTGCTCTTATTTACATTATGTTTATATATTTGTATTATATATGTAATAATTAAAATATTTAAGGTCTAAAGTTGACAGATAAATATAGCCTTTTAAGTCTAAGTTAGTTAAGTTAGTTAATTGACTCATCACTAGACTGGCTCCTAGCACAAGCAGCACTAAGATAGACACCAAACACTTTTACAATTGTCCACCAGGGGGCGAGGATTAACGTTTTCTCGTGTTTGTGAAACAGAAGCCGAAGAAGAAAAGTAACGCTAACGACTCGACTAGCACTTCCCCTAGACACTTGTGGGGGTTGGGCAAGTAGTAATTTCCGCGTCACTAGCAAGGGAAAGAACTGGATAAAGGGAACGGAATGTAGCCGGCTTAGTATTGGATTGGGACAGGTCCTGTGTTTGAAACCGTGTGCCGCCCTACCAAATGTTGTCGCAGGGCTGCTTTTTTCCCGTCTGTCTGTTTGTAGTTGAAGAGTCGTGTTTATGTGTACCTGTACTTCTGTACTTCTGACTTCTGGGGTTTCACTTGATATCACGTCCAGTGGTGTAGAATTACCTGGTTTTCTGAAGAGGCTGATAACTTTTTAAAAGTTTAATGATATTGGTGACTTTAAGTGAGTAAACATATTAAAAGTTGAGTTAAGACAGAGAGTCATATTACCACCTGAAGCGCTTCTGAAACACCAGACAGGACAGAAGAAGGACAGAAGAGAGACAGGAGGACAGAAGAGAGACAAAAGGACTATTTTTGTCTTTAGTCTTTAAGTCCACTCGCCATGGCGGAAGGAGCGTCTGTAACTCTCGGTTCTTTTTGCTCCAGAGTAAAGAAAACAACCAGCAGTAATGTGCGAGTCAGCGCGCGCAGAACCAGTCGACAAAGCCACAAGAGGGACATTCACACTCGGGTATGTATCCATGGCCATATTGGGAAAGTTGTTATTTAGTAAAAGTTTAGAGAGGAGGTGCTGGACTCAGTCCGGCCTTCACATAACCAACCGTCCCGTTATAGCGCTCTACAAACCTGGCACGTCATTCCACCCGTTTTACGTTACACTCCACACCCGTTTTTATACAAAACCCTGACCTGCGCAGTGACTGATTTACTGTTTTATAAGTTCAGGAAGTTGTTTCAAGTAAACACAAGCATCGTTTTGACCTTTAAATCTACAGAGAAACAAAACTAGTCTACGCATTCGTCTGTGGATTGTGTGTTATTAACCAGCTGTATTCCTAATACCATCACATCTCAGAAATAATCAGCAACACAGCTCAATCACATACATGTTTACATACATGTTTACATACATGTTTACATTACTGTCCACATTACTGTTTACTGTTTACATTAACCTATTGTCCACATTTACTGTTCACTGTCCACATTACTGTT
>JAOVVF010000048.1:16259602-16277290 GCA_028565595.1 Duopalatinus emarginatus
ATATTTGTATGTATATGTATAGGAAAAATTATCAGATAAATTTTGAATAATAGTGCTGTGTGTGTGATATTTGTAATAAAATAAGATGACATTTCATTGTTTGATTTTGCCGCTAGCGTTAGCCTATGTTGTCATAGTTACGGTTCATCACTTCCTGTTAGTAAGAGTCCAGCTTACTATGACATGTGTTGTCAAAGCAACGGGTTATCACTTCCTGTTAGTAAGAAATAGTATAGTATGTACATATTTTGTGTACTATCTTACTGAACTCATACTATTAAGAGTATTACATAGTTTCTAGTATTATATTCTGCATGTTTCCCTGATTACCAGTAACAGTAAGTGAGTTCAGTACAGAGAACGACATGGACCGCTCAGATTTTATTCAGTTTTACTCAGCTTAAAATACCTTGACATACTTCGGCTGTTAAACATGATATTGGCTGCATCCCAAATGTGTACTACACATTTACATAAACAATAACATAAAAAATTATAACCAACGAAATGTCATGTTTTTTATTTTATTACAAATATCATATACACCTCTGGATACACCTATTATTAGCATTCATCTGATTATTTATATGGACGGATATCTAAATTAAGGTAACGATTTATATACTTCTATATGTCTATATGTCACTGTTGTCTTGTGTAAATATGTTATGCATTTTAGAGGACACTGACTCACTCAGTCAGGCGAGCTCCATAGGCAGCTCTGGGGTGGAGGAAGAGGAGGATGAAGAGCCAGCAAATCTACTGCACCAACACTACGATTCTTTAGCAGCACAAACTAATGGTGCATCTGCCTTCTCACTACAGTTTGTGTGGTCTGTTTTTAAGCACCTTAGGTCTTATGGTACCACTAATATTTATAATAGTTATAATTTCTGTAAAAGATAGCATTAGAGTAGTGTTTTGTCACTTCCGGGAACGGGAAGTGACCTGCAATGGTCAAATGATCTAAATATATTCTATATAATAAAGGTTGTTAATATAGTATGATCCTAAAAGTGAAACAGTTATTTTTAATAACGCTTAAATCTCTTTTACAGAAACATTTAACACAGACCTGCGCAATCTGCAGCCTTCCAATGAGAACTTTCTCAACCCTCGTCTAAGCCTTTCTACACGGTTTCTCTCACGCTTCCAAAACCGAATACGGTGAGTGATTTGGTGTGTGAAATAAGATAGACAGATGGTTAGTTAGATAGTTAGTTATTTAGACAGACAGACAAACAGGCAGATAGATACCCAAAGGGAAATTCAAGGCATCCCGCAGCAGATCCACATTGCACGCATAAGGTAAAAATAGAAGAATACAGTTGAAAAGAGCAAAATGAAAATAAGAAATATAATAACAATAAAAATGATATAGAATATCAAATATAAGAAATATAGAATAGAAGACTCTCCTAATGACTATGAGTAGTGAAGATGGAGGTAGTGCAGTTTAGCAATGTAAACTAGTAGTGCAAATAGAGAGATCAATCATAAAAAAAAGTAGTGCAGATATGTAATTACCAATGCAAATATGAAACATAGAAATGTAGTAGACCATCTGGGAAGGGGTATGTCCATTCAAGTGTCTGGAGTGTAACAAAGTCACACATTATATTTTATTTTACTGTATTGAGTAGAAAAGAGAAGAAACTGAGGAGCTGGAAAATAGGCAATTTTTCTGCCTGAATAATATTGTCATAACTGTAATGTGGATAAAGAATAAGGTATAAAGAAGTTGTATGAGGTTGATTCAATACTCTATCTATTGAATGTTATTCAGACATGAGTAATGATGAAAGTATTGTTGTTGATACACAACTGCAAAATGCAAAAATGTGTGATTGCACTAATATTTGTGTAGATTAAGAGCTGCCAGTTAATTGTAAGTCTACGTTAGGTTTTGTGGATGTCTGACGATTGTTTTGATTTTTACTGTAGGGTAGAGTCATATAGGGTATAATATGATGATGATATTTCTGTCTAATTTTTCCTATTATTTATTAGTGGTACTGTGGCAGGAAGCAGTGGTGTGTGCAGACCTGGAGCTCGTCTGCCTGCAATTTCAGATGAGTCCAACAGCAGCATGGTGAGGACAGGTGTATTTTAACACACAGGGAAATTAAGAACCAAATGATTTGTTTGATGTCTGTTTACCAGACATAGTATATTAAATGGTTAGATCTGTAATTTGAGATGTATAGCAGCTTTGTTTCAGGTGGAATGGTTAATGTTCAATAATAATATTTTGTTTCTACAGTTTTTCTTTCCTTCATGGTTAGAACTGATGATATATAAATGTTTCTGTCCAAAAACTAGTTCTAAATGGTCAGTCATTTAATGGTGCAATCACTAATAACCTTTACAATGAAAATTTCCAATGGTGATTTTTACCTATTGCAATCTGCTCCCCAAGGACAATTCACAACTACTTTCTAAGGCCTGCAATTTAAATGAAATAGGAGGTGATCAGAAGAAAATTGGTAAGGACCAGTTCATTTTAATTCAATCTGTACATTTACCTTAAAATATCAGTTTACAGAATATCTTAGGTTAAATTTCTAATCTGAATTAGCAGGTTATTATTCAAGGACCTTAACAGATCTCTAGGCACACAGGCATTTATAGATGTATAGAGATGATTAAGTATAGACAGCTCAGTTGTGTGGTTGTGTCTAATTGATGTTTTCCCATAGTCACATTGGTCCACATGTATTTTTTAATGTTATAAACAATATTTCAATTTGTGTTCTTTTTATAAATTACAGGGAAAGCATTAATTTCACAGGAGAAGGTCAACAGTAATCCAGACATATTTGTCCCCAAATCTGACAGCACAAACTTAGATGTCTCTAAATCCTCCTGTCTGAGTGACATGTACATTACCGATGCCAAAACTAAATCTTCGGGTGAGAAAGTCAGTGTGTGTCCTGAACAGGGAAAAAATAATGGAAGTGAGATGCTCTGGAAAACTCTGTTGCCTAATCAAGACCATACTGTTACTCAGGACAGTAAGGAAAATCTTCCCCCTTCACAGCCACTTGGCTCAAACACACATTCTCAAATTCCAGCACTTTCTCTCTCAACTCCTGATCTGGGTAGTTTCAGCACCCACACCACCCCTCAGCATTTGGACCTGTATTCTCCTTTATCACCTGCTGCCTTGAATGCTCTGAAAAGCCAGGTGGAGCCTACGAATCGTCTTCGTGAACAGGGTATGGTGAGTCCAACAGAGATTAAGTCGCTCGGAAGAGAAAGCCAAAAGCATATCAGTCACAATGAGGACAAACTGACACCTAGGATGTCTGACAGACAGTCATCTGGCCTTTTGAAAGCACCAGTTACAGACAGCTCGCTTGTAGCACCAGGAGACAATTTGGAAAATACACAATCCATGGCTCAATGCAGCACAGAAAAATCAACATCACCACTGCCCACTGCAGATGGACCTGGTCCTATAGATACAGGTATTGTGTTCTTTAGATGAGATGATTTTTTTTTCCAAACATTCTTCTATGTAGTTCTGCTCATTTATTATCACCTGACTTCATGTAATGTTAGCAATCAGGAAAGGACCTGAATTCAAGAGTAGGCAAACCACAAATAAAAACTATGGCTGAAATAGCAAGCCAATTTATTTGTGTTGGGACAGATTTGTTAATGTTTTTAGCTGTCAAATCTATATTTATAGTTTTCTATAGTGCCTTTTTCTGATTTTGACCGCCACTGTACACTAATAGCACGTCCAAATTAAAAATGTGTGTAAATATTGTTTGTAGAAGAGGGGTTTATTTTACTAAAAATTTATGCCCTTTAGAATGATTCATTATAATTCATTTTAATCTTAAAAACATGAATTAGATTTCTTTTTAAGTCGCAGTTTTGGCTGCCATGCAAGTAGTTTTCATGCGTTTGTCTGTCTTTGTCTTTCAGATGAGACTCTAAATGTGCAGGCATGTAAGGATATTGTGAATGTGCTCCAGCACACCATGCAGAAAGCAGCCAGCTTTTACAGCAAAGTAAGTAAAACCTATGTGCAGTACTACATGTACTGGAACAGTTTTCCTTTTCCATATTTTTTAAATTATCATCAAAGATTCACAATTTTAAAAATTGTTCGTAATTGAGGTGTTTGAGTGTCATTGTCTTTGAAGCCAGACTGTGGGTACTATATATTAATCACCTTGCTGGAACCAGTAATTGCAAAGAAGGAACTGCTTTCTGTATAAAGGCTGTAAAAAGATAGTCAGAGGTGTCTGCACTTTGCACTCATTACCCACTAAAAAAGGCATGTATCAGCAGCTCTTTTAGATTTTATTTGTTCTGGCAGTCAATGCTTCCTTTGACACAGCATCACTACTATTATGAATTAACAGCTTACATAGTAATGTAATTTATTTTTTTATTGAGAAGATCATGTACAATACCATATAAAATGTGCTTTGATTAAAAGAATGACATTTGCAATTGTTTAGTTTTGTTCTGTAAAACACCTTTGTTATGCAACATGTTACAAAATAAATACATGACTTTAACATACTTACTTAGTTGCTTAGGATGACTCGTTAGCTTTGTGGTGTTAAAGTTCATGACAAGAAGTCACAAGGCTAATACTCAAGTCTGTCCACTTCTGGTTTATAATGTGGTCTATTGATGATAAGATGAGTCATGTGTAAATATTTCATGCCTCCATTATTGTGTGGTGAAAGACATTATGTTTTAGGGTTGTCTGTCTTTGTCCATGTGTCCTTGCATCTGTGCATCCATTTGAGATTCTCATTAGTGTGATGTCTGAAGAAATAGTAGTTAAATGTTTGTTTGATTTATATAACCACAATAGTAATTGCATATTTTTAAAGGTGTTTCTGACACTGTTTAGTAACAAGGACTAGACTAGAGCATTGCAGTTGACTGCAACTGGAATTGAAATTTACAGCACGGGCAGAAAATGCATAGATATCTCCAGTAGATGCATTGTCACTGCCAAACTCTCTTCTTTTCTTCCTCTGCAATCTAGTTGCAGGGAATCAGCGAGTTGTCAGAACAGCAGATGCAGATGAAAAGCATGCTACAGGAGGCCTTTGATGGAATTCTACAGGAGCTTCACTGTCTTTGTCCCCAGGATTTAAACTCTGCTGTCCCTCAACTTCCAGAAGACTCTCCAGGCCGTCAGCTTAGGGATGATCGTGCTATGGCCCTTCTGGAGAGATACTCTGAGATGCTACTGCTGCGCATGGCTGAAAGGAAGTTGGACTATGATTGAGTTATTATCTTCACATGGCTCAGCACAGACAGTAAATCTGCTACAGCATCTGTGCTGATGCTGCAGTATCTGTTTACACAAAGATGCTTATTTTTTGCACAAAATCTAGCATATCTGTTTTGCTCTTTTTGCATAACTAATTAATTGCAGTTGCCTTCAGTATTTCATTCGATATGTCCAGTGTTTCAGTTCAAATTACTTGCACATATGGGCAGCATTTGTCACAAATAATTTATTACTGCAGAATAATTGGTAAAACAGTATGTGCTTGTAGCGAATGACTTTTTCCAAATTATCTTGCATGCTGTGTCTATTGTTTCCTTTAAACTTTAAGAAAAGTTGTTCCAGCCTAATGGGTAACAAATTAAAGTAAATTAAAGTGAAACCCAACATGGTGTCTTAGTGAGAAATTGGGCAATGACAAACTGTAAGACCATTTTAATGCAACGATGGTGATGGTATGGAATGGCATTATTTCATTTAAAGTTGAAACAGTATTACTCAAGTTGAACACACTGTGAGAGACTAATTTCACAAATTTGTTTTAGGTTCTGACCTGTTTGTTTTCTCACATTGGTGTTACCACCCAGTCACATCTATGCGTTCTGATTTCTGTTGTCCCTGTATTAAGGACTGCACAAAAGCTGTTGAATTGCAGAATCACAATGTGTCCCTCTGCAGACGGCACTGTAAATATTGCAAATGTATGTCTATGACTCATGCTTTGGCGTTGCTGTTGTCAGACGGTTTTGTTAAAGTACTTGTAAAAACCTTTAAACTGTCAGCTTTTTGATATTAAAGAATATGGTTTTAAAGAATTGTGTACTGCTATTCTTTTTTTTTTTTTTTCCTTCTGTCATCTTTTGTTTTTAAATACCACGGTCCAGCTTGGGTTAGACATTGAAGTCAAACTGCTGACACTGTTAGATTTATGGTTTTAATGTAATGAATGGGTTACTTAAAGGAATATTGTACAGGTCAATGTATAACATCAGGCTGGTATTAGTTGAATTCTTAATGGTTAGCAAAGTATATAATAAAAAAATGGACATCCTTATAGTGATATAGTCACAATTACTTGGTTCTTCACTGTGTTATAGTCATACGTGATTTTTTTTTTAATATTAAGTGTTTGGTATGACTATATGTTGTGTATAAAATGTATATAAAGTTTTGTATGCAGTTTGGTTAACCAGTGTATCATGCTGATGAGTTCTTCCCCTTTCCAAAGCTGTGGCACTGAAGAAAAACAGGATGCCAGTCGAGAAAAAGCTGTTTAGCTCACACCAGAGCCATTTACAATAATAATACTCCGTGTAATCTTCGTGTAAAGCTCAAACTATCAGCAGAAATGAAAACTGCCTGAGAGTTAGACACGCGTACTTTTCTTGTTAGTTTTCTATAGTGTAGTCTAGTTATTATACTACACTAGACAGTACAAACTTTTACTGGTTATTGACCATAGACAGGAGAGAAGAATTCCCCTTCATTTTCTGGCTTGTATGAACGTGTGAAGTTGTTACAATTAGACATGTTTGTGTTAGACAAAAAGGGAAAAAATGACAACTTCCTTGTCTGCGTTTGGGAGGAACAGATTGGGCATTTTCCGCTTATGTAAAGTGCAGACGAACTGAGCAGGCGTGTGCTCGAGCGCATTCTGACGTCTGGGAGCCTCGCGCTCAGTTCTCGTCTACTGATCTAACAGGTTCCTGTCCGCTTCTCCTTTTGGAAACTCGCTGTCATGCGTAAATCGATCGTTTATATCGACCCATAATGCGGAAATCCATCATGGGCCACGCGTTTGGAATAAAACACCGGCGAGGTTTTTAATCATGGCCACTGCGGAGTGCACAAAGCCTGGGAGACAGTTGACTAAAACGAGCCCGGACCCAAACCACTCCGAACCATGGAAACGGCACATCATCCGGCAGCTGAAGTATCGCGATAAAGCGCAGAAGATCGTCTTCCAAGATGTGATACGATCATGTAAGTTATGTTAAAATACGTATTAAAATCAGCGTGCTGACTGTGATTGTGTTTCACTGCTAACTGGTGGACTGTAGCGTTAGCTATATCCTCAACATTCAGCCTGCCCGCTATAGTATTACTGTTTTCTGTTCTAGTTATATTAACTTGATTATCAACGCGAATCATCAGACTGTTGTTACTGTACTGTGATGTGCTGGGAGCTCCACAGATTTAGGTTAAACTGTGAAATCAGAGAGGGAAGAGAGATTTGCAGCACGGTGTAAGAGAGATCACACTCTTTAGTTGAGGGTTTTAACGCTGAACTGAGAGCAGAAAAGTTCACTGGGCCATGAAATGTCATCTAAACGTGAATGCAAACTAACTCTCACTGTGTTACAGACGTCCACCTGCTCGAGCGCAGCGCACACAGTGCATTAATCACCCAAGGCCTCCTCTCCCAGCAGAGGTAATAACCTCTTCATGAACACTTCTGCAGGCTCCTGGTGCTGACTGACACATTAGAAAGTATTCATTTACCTGATTAACGCCTTGAAAAAGTTTAGTAAACTGTCAGAGAAGGTGTGTGAAATAGCCACTTGTACAATCAGTAGCTGTTACAGTGTAATTACGTGTTAATCTGTGTTCACTTTACACAGATTTACCCCGGGCACCACAGCTAGTGTGTACACAGCTCCAGGGATCTGGGGTTGTAGGTTCAAGCCTAGCTCCAGTCTCTGTCTGTAAGGACTGGTGTGTTGTGGTCTCCCTGTGTCTGTGTGGGTTTTCGCTGGGTGCTCCGGTTTTCTCCCACCCCCCAAAAAACACTCATTGGATACGCGAAATTGCCCCGAGTGTGTGAGTGTGTGAGTGAGTGGGTGTGTGTTTGTTTGTATGTGGTACCCTGCGACAGATTGCCACCCTATCCTGGGTTATTCCTGCCTTGCGCCCAGTGAATCCGGATGGTCTCCGGACAAAACCAGCAAAAAACAGACAAGATAATGACCGACACAGATTACCCAGTGCACTACAGACCATAGTCAGCTTCATAGTAACTCCACATAATTATTATTTTGTATATTTTCTGTTTCTGATAAGATCATGCATGGTATCCCATATTAATTGATCATTGCACTTTTGTTGACAGAAAAAAAAAATCTACTGTAAAATATGAACATCAACACTCACACTCATGTATTTAATCGTATATTACACACTACCGTCTACCATTAAATGATACTTTGGACCATTTCCTTATTCTGTGTATAAAACAGAAACGAAACAAAAATACCTACCATGTTTTTTTTTTTACCTGTTCTTGCTTTAGCAAGGGTATAACCCTAGTTAATTGGCACCAAATATAAATGTTTTGTATGCAAATCTAATATGTAATGTTTCACAAAAAATATATTTAGTGAGTCTAATCTAATCTACTTGTTACTTTAATGTCTTACAGACTGGTTTCCTCATCTGAGGATTTGTCAGCCCTGAAGACAGCCACTGGTGAGGTAGGGAAAAATGCTCTTAACAAACCAACTTGTCACAATACTGATCAGTCGTAGATGTTCTTCACTTTCAGTTGACAGTTTTACAGTTTTTGCATTTGTCATTTACACTTGACATTGTGTATTGGACAGATAAAATAAATACATCCTGATGAAACTTGAATAAATAAAAATAGAAAACAGGTTAATTATTTAAGGCCATCTGCAAAATAATAGGTGGGTGTGGGGTGTGTGTGTGTGTGTGTGTGTGTGTGTGTGTGTGTGTGTGTGTGTGTGTGTGTGTGTGTGTGTGTGTGTGTGTGTGGCAGGGGGTCATCTGCTTGCTGGTTGTGTTCACCCTCACACAAGTTCTGTGTTACATGCTATTAGCAAATCATCTCTGCTCTTTACATCTTAATGTATGTATTCTTTAACTGAGCTGAGTTTTTCTATTTTTCTTTTTTTTTCTTCTTTTTTTAACTATTGTAGCTTGCTTACAAAGTAGTGGAGCTGCAGAAAGAGATAAAAATCAAAGACGCTTTTCTTGAACAGCAGCATGCCAGGTGAGCCGTCTTATCAATGTACAACATACTTATCTGAGCACATACCACGTTCTAGGCAAATACTGTTTAAAACATTCCTTAAACATTTGCAGAGACGTGTATATAAAATTAGAAAACCGGTCTTGGATTGAATAAAGTTGGTTCAGTTTTGCTTCTCAGCACTTTTGCAATGATTATAAGTAAAGATGGCAAACAAGTCATACTGTCAGCCAATGTAATAACAAAAAGCTAATACATTTCAACATGCAGCCACAAGTATGTGGACACCTAACCCTCACGGCCACGTGTGGGCATCCCCTAAACTGTTCAACAAATAAGCACACAGTAGTCTGGAATGTTTTTGTATTCCATAGCATTAAGATTTCTTTTCACTGGAACTAAGCAAGAGAGCTAAAACATGACAGTGCATCAATGCATGAAGTGAGATTTATGAAGACATCCCAAACTTTACTTTTTCAGGCAAAATAAAATGCTATAGGCCTAATACATTTTTGCAGTTAATACATAAATATGGTTTTTGTATATCAATAAAGAAGGTAACATTGTGTAAAAGATACCTTAAGATAAAGGCAAAAATATATGCAGGCTGTCAGGGATTACTGTTACTACAGGGATTACTTTACACAGTAGGCAAATAGTTCACTTTTACTTTCACTTTACGATTGTCGATCACAATAGAAATGTGTGCATTGTTCTTTCATATTAGGTTGCATGATACTCAAAAGAGCGTCATGGCTGTGGAGTTAGAGAAAGGCAGACTAAAGTCTGATGTGAAGAAGATGACTGATAGCAACTTACTCCTCAAGAGTAAATATGATACTCTGCATGGACGCTATCAGCACTTAGATGAAGACTACAGGAAGGTGAAACTCTATGGCTCAGATGTCCTGGAGGATATGATTCGCTTGAAAGAACAGGCTGCTGCTCGCATGAACCACCGCAATGAGAAGAGACTGAGGTGAGGGAGTGAGGAGGTAGAGATGAGTCCAAAAGTTTACATTAACTTAGGCCAAGGGTATTATTTTATTAACTCTACACAATTCATGTTACAATACATTTCTTTTGGCAAGGCAGTTATGACTTTGCTCACATCAGAGGTCAGAGGTCTTTAAGCAAATTTTTAAAAAGGCACAACAACAAGAACTGGTGAATGTGTTGAAGGCATCAGATACCAAATTATGTACATCCATCATTAAGAAAATCTTACATCACCATTTGCTGGAAAATGCACTAGTGCACATCAGTAAATAAATGGCATCATGAGAAAACTATTGTACTAAAAATAGTACAATAAAATGTTTATAGAAATAACTTTTCAATAAAAGAATGATGTAGTAAATAAAAGTTGAAATAAACATTATTTATATTATTTTGAAATGACATCTTTTGGAAATAAAACAGATTCCGTAATTGGGAAACAGATTATAACCAATCCAATCTTGTAGCCTTTTGCCATTGTCTTTTAACGCCTAAAGTCTTTGGGATAAATACAGGAATGTAGTTGGCTGGATAGTCCAGCAAATATTTTGAAACATAACATAGTATTATGCTACAAAGAACAGAATCTCGTTAATATTAAATAATAAAAATATATTGCATCTCAAAATGTTTACTGTTACATCTAATGTGCTGTGAAAATGTTCTGTGGCTTCTTTAGAGCCAGACAAGCTGGTCTTCGTAAGGAACTTGATGTGGCTGCCAGTAAGAGTTTGAGCACTGACAAGTAAGTGATGATGCTGAATATCAGTTTTGGATTTCTTGCAGTAATATATATGGGGAAAGGTTTATAGGGCTTCAGTGAATATCACAAAAGCATATCTGTGTTTTTTTTTATGTAAAAACTAAGTCAATCAATGTTGTGGTTGGTCAGGAGCCCACCTGAAATCACTGGCTGAAAGGCAGAAATACCCCCATGCCCTGGGCAGCAAGCACACAAAAGTCTATTATTATACTTTTACTTTTTACTTAAAAATTCTGTTCTGAATGAATTAAGCTAAATATTTCTCTAAAGCCCAAAGTGTATATTTTATTTTATAGGTTGCATTGTTAAAATAGTGTTTACAAAAAAATTGAACAGATTGCATTGGTGCAGTTAATACAATCTGCACCATTCTAAACTGTGGATGTAGTTTTTGCAAACTTTAAACAACATTAATTGAAGTGCTATAAATGGATTTTTGGATCTTTGTGTTAGCTTTAGACCTAAGACTAATGTATTGCAAAATATTTTTGTTTTTTTTTAGTCATTTTTGCGTTTATCAGTCAGTTGTATAGCTTAAGTTAAGTCGTTTAGTTAAGTAGTTATGTTTGGTCCTTCCAGATTTAGAAAAGCTCCCTAAGTATGTGTGCCCATAATCTAAAATGTTTTTGGCCATTAAGTATTAATGTTAAAATAATAAATGATATAGATAGATTCAACTTTGTGATTTGAGTTCACTATGTGAAATGGTCAAACAGAAACATGAAAATACAGTTTACATAAATAATCTAGGAAATAAATAAGTCAGCTTTGCTCAAAAGATGGGAGCAAAATATACATTTATTTTTGTAGTATTAACCATTTAAACCAAGTAGATTTTATTTAAAATTATATGCTAATTGTTTAGCTTAAAAATACACTTTTCTTTTTACGAGTTTCTTTAGTGAAGATAATTAAATTTAGCTGTTAATAACTTAATTTATCTAAACAATTTACTTAATTATTGTTTCCTTTTTTACTCTTTGGATTATGAAAGAAGATGAGATGAGTCAGATTTAGTGTCTACTTCTGACCACCGCTGTGCCTATTACTTTTCAACATTGTATATACATTATCCAATTCAGAATAGTTTTGGGGCGCAATATCAGCCTTTATTGAAGCAGTTGTACTTTTATCAACACAGAAGCAATTCACTGTAAGATTCCTAATGAGTAATAATGTCAAGACTTGACCCTTCTTTTTAATCTCTGTTGACCTTTTAAATTTTGGAGAGTATGGGCATGAGACAGTGTGACTGACAGACAGGCAGAATGTTAGATAGTGAGGAGTTATAATGGGTTTTCTCAGAAGAAAAAGAAAAAATGGTTTATAGATTTGGTCCTTTTTGAAGAGTGTTTGTAAACAGGCTAGGTATGATTGGAGTATTAAAAAAAACCCTCATAGATGAGAGGATTACCACATTTTATGACCAGACAGAATTGATCTTACTTAAAAAAATAATTAAATGCAATCCATTTTCCCCAGAGCACCACAAAGTGTATCATTGCCATCATCACCATTACTAAGCAGGAATGAAAGTGGAGAGCTTTTGGAAAGTACACATTTACGAACTTTCAGGTAATGGCACTAATTAATAATTTTACAATATTAGCAATTCAAATACTTGTACACAAAAACAAAAGAGCCATCAGCATACTTTGTTTTGCATCAAATAATTGTGAGCCATAAAAGTAACAGTTTACAAGGGAAAGGGATACTAGTGTTTCTTACCTGCATTCCTGAGGTCTTTAAGAGCACATTTCTGACAGTAGGCATAAATGATTTATACTGATTCATTTTATTTACATTGGTATATTTATAATGGTTTATATTAATATGCTTGTTCTTATGCATTATATTTTTTATACTAACAGCTCAATCATAAAACATAAGTCTTATAATACACAGATTAAAAAGATTCAAGGTTATTGAACAAAGAAAAATATACAATTGTTGATTTTACAATAAAATTGTACATAGATATTTACATTGTTTATACATGTTTATTTAACATTTACTAATGGAGTTTCTGGTATCAGGACTTCAGTAACAGTAATCTCACCTTTGTGCTCTCAGTTTTTCTGTTATAACAGAAGCCAATTTATCTCATGGATGCTTTATACTATTCAATATAAGAATAAATGGTTAAAAACTCGGAGGTGCTGGTCCTTAGTAAACTAAAATTTTTAATTGCTGGCAAATTGTGCTATAAATGGGATTACACACTTCAGGGTGAAGTAGTGTAGAAAAATAATCCACTTTTAATAGAGCTTGTAACCATATCTGAAAAGTGCATTATTTTCCTATTACAGCACCACCCACTGTATGTTATTCTTTTTACGTGTAATGCATTACCACAGAATTGACTGTTTGTTTGGGAAATGTAAAATTTACATTACAGACAAAACAATTATTGTTGGTCTTAGGTCAGCTTCAGTTACTTCTCCTCGGATTCTTGGTTCAATCAGAGGTCTATTTGAGTGAGTAAATATTTTTCGTTTACTTATTTACATACTTCCTTAAATACAACACCTATAATACCAATAGCATGTTGAAACTAGAATAATAATACAAACTATTAGTTAATAGCACATTACCTTATTAAAGGTAGATAAATAATAATATTAAGTAGGTGTTTTATATGTATCCTTTTAGTTCTGTAATGTGATTTTATTAGCAAATAAATTAGCTTAATAGTTTCCATTGGTTATATGGAAAAAATATGAACTATGATCCAAAACATATTGTAGTCATATTTTTTATAGAATGTGTAAACCAGCAAGCAGTACCAAAGTGAATGAGTGTAGGAGTTGTCAAAATTAGAACAGTGTTGCTATTGTTGTGTATAGAGAAGCACACTGAAAATAGATGTCTTTGTGTCAACTGTGTCTACGTCACTTTCTCCAGAAAACCCTACAGTTGTATTTATGTGTAATTTTGAGGGTCTTTTCACCATATATTTAATACACTACCAACTAAAAATTACTGTATAAATATACCTAATACCTATGACAGACATTGTTTACTACATGATTACATTAGGTTTAAACAAAGTGTAAATTTACACTAAACAAAGTGTAAGTTTGAATTTGTATATTTTTCAAAAACCAGGCCGAAACCAGATAGAAAAGAAAAATCATATGAATCATTAACATGTAAAACTAACTTTAACAGTAACTTGAAGTCTGGAGTTTGACATTTCTATTTCAAAACCTTGATTTTTTTTCTATATTCAGATGTCAATTTGTTGGTAGGCTTGGGATCATTGTATTCAGGAACATTTTGACCTAGCTTAAGCTGCTACCATAATATATTCTTTATATTATGGTATATTATAATAATATAATAAATAATTATAATAATATAATTCAGCTTTCCAGGACTTTATGTTTAAATTATTCTCTGCTTTTGTGTTTCTTCAGAAAGAAAACTAGAGGCTATTCAGTTAGCAGTTTGGAAGAGGATCTTTATACTCCTCTAGGAGTTTGCTTAGTAGCTAGAGTACCAACCAAAGTAATTCATACTGTGGTAAGTGTTAAAATCAGTAGTATGCTTGCACTGTGTGCAGTTTGTAATATCAATTCAGGAATCACATTTTATTGGAAATAGTAGGTTGTAGCTGCCCATGGCCTTTTGGCTAGACATGCATGTCTTATGATGTGATACACGCCATAATACTTACTCAAATATTTGTCATGTTTCCCAAGATGGTTTTTTTTGTAGATTTTACACATTAAGCACTATCAACCCAAAATCAAATACAAGTACTAACATAACTTCTCGTTCCCTTTCCTGGAAATTCTCCAATAATTTTATCATGTTTTTTAATACCATGTTTATTATGTTTTTGTTTATAGTTATATGATAGCAGTGTTTCATATGTACATATGTATAGTATATTATATTTTATATATAGTCCAACCACTGAGTTAGTCACATCAATTTCTATATGAATGTAATCATTACACTGGGGACAAATAATATACAGACTGACAGATAACTCTGTCTTTATATTTATTTGTCATTTGGAGAAAAGACACTTGCGTTCAATGGTATGGGTCACAAAAGCCTTTATGTGTTTCTGCAGCACAGTTTCTTGCTGTGGCACAGTGCAGCTCTGTCTAGTGCAGTCACTTAACACTGTTCTTGTTTTTAATGTAAATATGTATTCCAGTGTCTCCAGCCTATATTATTAGTACAAACAACAGTTAAAGGTTAGGACATCTCTTTGCTTTCACTACACCTTGCACTTCTTTCCTTTCAGTACTAATTGTGTTGTTGGATGTTTTCTCAGGATAAGGATGGCTAAAGTTAACTGATTTTAAAAGTACTGTGTTAATTCAGGGAGTACTATGTGAATGCAGGGCAAACAAAAAGTATGTGTGTCAGATCAGAAATTTCTCTGTTGTTACAGGATGCTCATGAGCTTGGAATCAATGCAGTGAGATTCAGCCCGAGGGCAAATCTGCTAGCCACTGGAGGCACAGACAGAGTAATTAAGCTGTGGGACATCAGTTCAGGTACTGTATAACTACATGTGAAAATGGGGAGGAAGTGATATAAAAAGTTTATAATCAGTCCAGAATAATTAGCAGCTCTGGAAAGATCAGTTAAATTTTTTTTTTGTTGTTTTAGTGTTGTGGTTAATTAGTATAATTATATGTTTAATAGCTTAATCGAAATATGTAAGTAATCTAAACTTTAATGGGCATAAATTCATTCTAAGGAATTTTTAATCGCTTATCTCCACATTTACTTTGTGCAACATCCCTTTTACACTTCTGAGAGAACACAGAGTAAGGCCATGTTGGCCGACTGTAATCCTCTTTCTGACCTTCGTATTCCAGTCTCCAAACATCAGCAGTACATCTTGTTTGCAGGTCTCGTCAATTTTAGCCTAAGCTTGATCTTCTAACTTTTTGGTTTCTGCATAGCTTGCATCTACTGTTGGCCATAAACCTGGATAACTGTAATATTTAATGGTTGTGCAGAATCTAATTGACATTAATTAATCATTTACAGCATTGTATCTAATAACAGCCTTGTTTAAAGCTTTGTTGATTATAAAGGCCACTCAGTTTCTACCCTCATTGAAAGAATCCCTAGAATGTTGATGTTTAAATTTCCATCTTCATTACTTTAAGCTTGCCATGATTCAAACTTTGTACATTTCAAGTAATTTTGATTTTGCAGCCTTTTTTTTTCTTGCTTGTCAACTTCAGCAGCCAGACTTCCCAAAAGCTTTGATCTAACCATGCCATACACACAACCTGCAATTGGAGAAATCCTTAGTTAAGTGGTTTCTGATCTGAGGGTCCCATCTTCTATGACATTATCCTGTACTGCTGCTACCCATTATAGGTAGTAGTTTTAGGTCCACGACTTAATGTCTTACTCCCATGGGAGACCCTGAAAGGAGTTCAGGCAGCGTAGTGCTCTGCTTCTCTGATTCAGACAAGCTTCTTTGCCTTGAAAAAGGCATTACACCATAAGAGTTGCCCTTGCAATAAAGTGTTTATTGTCTAATATACGAATTTGAATTTCAGTAATAGGTTTTCTGTATTTGTTTTTTTTTTATTACATAGAATGAAATCTCATTACATAGAGAAAACTCATTACATAGAGTTACATAGAAAATTTACATAAGATATACATTTTCTTTCTTAGAAATATTACTTTCCTGTAAAATTTTTGCAGTAAAAACAGCAAGCAGAAGTTTAATTTACTTCTATGTTCAGTGCTGATAAATAACTTTTTATGTGCATTATGTGCAGTACACTACAGTGCTGTAGTCATTGACTACATAAAGTCAAGAAAATGATAATTAAACCACTAACCATAGTTATGTGTATAGAAATGAATGTTAAAAGTTTCATTGTTTTAATAAATGCTATTAAACTTTATTATTTATTATGGCAGGCTAATTGTGATGAAGACCAAGATATTTAAACACATTTGTTTTTCAGGAATGCTGCACTACAGAGGGACACTAGATGGGAGTAATGAGGGCATCACCAGCATTGAGTTTGATTCTACAGTATGAATACACACTATGCTATTTTTGTTTAGGAGGCACCTCACTGGCAATGATATAGCTTAAACTGATTCGAAACTTGGTATAATGGGAGTCTTATTGTTATTTTAAGCCTTATTGTAAATTTAATTACATACTAACATTCTGTTTGTTCTCCCTAATTTCATCAGGGCAACCGAATTATAGCAGGATCATATGATAACTCAGCTCTTATTTGGCGAGTGGATGACTCTGTTCCAAAGGTAACAAAGCTCCCATTGGTCTGATTAAGCACTCCTGATGTACCCTTCAATATCCCTGAATCATGCTCTGCAGAACATCATCGACACAGAACTGCATTAAGACATGCTGTGTGAGGTGTGTCGGCTTACATTCAGAGGTGTCATGTGACTTTGGGCTGATGCAAATGGAGAAAATTACCCCTTTCATGCACTTAAGGCACCTGCAAACTAAATAGTGTAATGGATTAAAAAGGCTGTCTGATGAATGTTGTTTGCGGGATAAATTTAAATTTGAATTTAGATGCAAGGACAAAGTCTAAATGTTTACTCTCTATTGGCATATTTGATCTGTAGTGGATAAAATATATATGTTAAAAAATGTATACTTATATATATATATATATATATATATATATA
>JAOVVF010000048.1:16279886-16302047 GCA_028565595.1 Duopalatinus emarginatus
ATACTTATATATATATATATATATATATATATATATATATATATATATACGTATATATACTACCAGCTAAACTAGTTTTATATGTAATAACTTCATGTAATAACTATATGTTTTCTGCTTTTGTAGTTTACACTGACAGGCCACTCTCGCAAAGTGACAGCAGCTAGGTTTAAGTGTAACTTAAAGCAGGTGGTGACTGGGAGCGGAGATCGGACTGTAAAAATATGGGACCTGCAACGTGCTGCCTGTAAGTCTGTCACAACACACAATTGTTATAAAATGCAATACTGCTGCTAAAGGTAATAGTAACAGCATCATATTCATAAAATTTTGGTTTTCTGTTGGATAATAACTTGTTTGTCTGATGTCTTTGGTTGCAAGCCTGCTAAATTGTCTTTCAGTAAGCCTCTAATGCAGATTTTATGTGATGACTAAGGACTTATTTCAGAATTTGCATTTTTTTTTGTCCTCAACATACAGAGTAAAGCAACTTTTTTTAGCTGCATTCATGAATTTTACAGTAGTATAACAAAAGAAAAATCGCTTTTTGTCATTTGGTTTTTATGTACATATCATACACCTTATGTTTTTATAATTTCGGGTTAGGTTTAGACGTGTTTCACTCAGCACTGTGACTAGATCTGTGGTGACTATTAGAACTCTTGTCTTTTGGCCGTATTTTTCAAATCTTTTTGGTTTGTGCATAATGTTGTTAGAAGTCTAGAGATCTCAGCACATTAGTCATGCCAGTATTAAATATTCAGTCCACTGATGCATGATTAGATGATGTCAACACAGATGGTTACACTATTTTAAACAGAAGAGAGAATGTTGGAGAAATCTTATTCCTTTAAATTCTCTTAATCACGATAGACATTCACAATTCTGTTCTACTGTGCACCTGATTCTTTTTTTTTTTTTAAGGTGTACAGACCATTGAGGTATTGTCCTACTGTAGTGACATAGTGTGCTCGGAATATTACATAATCAGTGGCCATTTTGACAGAAAAATACGCTTCTGGGACAGCAGGTAGGTAAACATATTTTATTCTTATATCTCACATCTGCTAATTGAAAAAACATAGGTATAGAGACTTTAATACAGTAATCATTCCCATAGTGTTGTAGACTAATTAGACTGGTAGATTATATGCAGGACATACAATAGAATATACAGCATAATGGTCACTAATGGTTAGTATGCAACTGCTGGGATATTGGTAAATTATGGAAAGAGCAAACGTGCTGCCTCTGATCCCCAGTTTTTTAGAGATGTTGTTTGGATGCTTTGAATACAAGTCATTCACAACCCCATGTGATAATACAAATAGTACTACAGTATCTCTGGCAAAATTCACAACAAGGATTTATGATATAAAGTACATTCTAAATCAAAGACTGTTTCATTGATCCACATTTAAGACATTTTTCTATTAGCTCTCATGACTCATGACAGTTGACAGTCTCATGGATTCATGACAGTTGCCTGTGGATGTAATGTGTTTTAAGCCAGAAACATCATGTGATTTCTGTGTGCTGCTCTTGCTTTTAAAGATTAAAAAATGAACGTTTTATTCAGCCCACGTCTGAGCCCTTGACATCTCTCATTCACTCTAAGCAGCAGTAACCTCCAGCTGCTGCCCTGCCAACTGCTTGGCTGTCTCCTAGCAACTGTCAGCCCACATACTAATTGTCTCCCTGAGTCCCTGAGAGCTGATATGTGTTATAATATTGCACTGAAAAAAAAAGCAAAAGGATTTGTACTGATTCTGATTTTAGCATTTGTGGCTTTATGTGCAGACACTCACCCAGTACACATGAAATTAATGTTATATTGTCTATATGTATTACGTGTGTTTGACTGGATTTTAGCTATGTTACTGAAATAAATAACAGGTCATTAAAAAATAATACACTGCTTTCATCCTGAAGGCATTTTGTTATAAGGTGCAGTATTAAAAAAAAAAACATTCAGGAAAGAGACATGTTCAGTCTCCCAGAGATGAATGAATATTGGACTGCAAAATACAAATTAATCCCAGAACAGCAGAACAAAAGTACAAAAATCTATACAAACAGTAAAATATATCCTATATCGACATGACCAGAAGGGCCACTCAGCAATGAAGTAGCAATTGCTCCAAAACTACCAGGAGAAAAGCCAGGTTACAGTTAGCAACTGTGCATAGGGACTTTTGGAGAAATCTCCTCTTGTCTGATAAAAACAAAAATGGATCTGTTTGGTCATAATGATCATTGTTATGGAGGAAAAAGGGGAATCTTGTAAGCCGTGGGACACCATCTCAACCGTAAAGCAGAGGAGTGGAAGCATCATATTGTAAGGTGCACTTCAAAACATAGATGACATTATGAGGCAGAAAAAATATGTAGAGATATTAAAGCAACGTCTCAAAACATCTGAGTATGAAATTTAAATGGAACCCAAGCATACTTCCAAAGTTGTGGCAAAATAGAATAGTCAACAAAACGAAGGTTATGGATTGACCATCACAAAGCCCCAACCTCAGTCCCATTGAAAAGTTAGGGGCAAAACAAAAGAAGCATGTGTAAACAAGGAGGCTTACAAATCTGACTTAGTTGCACCAATTCAGCAATATATTGTAAGAAGCTTGTGGAAAGCTACCCAAAATATTTGGCCCAAGTTAAACAATTTAAAATACTAACCACATGTTTGTAAATTTCTGAGCCACTGGAAATGTGAAGAAAGAAAGAAAAGCTGAAATGAATCATTGTCTTCAGTATTGTTCTGACATAACACTTTGTTAAAATATTCTAGTGATCCTAACTGACTCATGTAAATGTGCATGTAAACTTATATCTTCAACTGTGTACATATGTCTTTTACGAAATGCATGGTAGTATCAACATTTTCCTTATTTAAATGCTTTGTTTTCATGTTTAGATTTTTACTGTAAAGTGATTTATTTATTTTAAATTAAAATGTAAATAATTCTTGAGATTTCTGCATTTTCTCAGTCACTAATTATGTAAGTTTCTATTGTTGTCATATGTGCATAAAAATTCATTTATAAAAACATAAAAACTATTCTATTTAATTATTTTTTGTCACTTTTTTTCTGCAGTAATCTAACTTATCTATATAAGTTACTATATAAGTTAATATATTATATTAATCTATATTGCTACAGGGCAGCGAGCTGTACACAGGAGGTCCCCCTGCAGGGCAGGGTGACATCACTTGATATCTCACCCAACCACAGAGAGTTACTAAGTTGCTCAAGAGATGAGAGCCTGCAGCTGGTGGACCTTAGAATGAGCAATACCAGAATGACTTTCCGGTACAGAGAATTTATTCACCAAATTTGGATCATATATATCTGTACACTAAATCTGGTTATTTTCACAGGTCTGTGAACACAGGTCTTCATCAATTTTCTGGTCATATATTATAAAATATTTTTAAACATACAGTATATATCTTAGTCAAGTAACATATCCTATATGTGGCCATAATGAGAATGAGTATTTTCAGTGCCTCTGGATTATGCATTTTAAGCATTTAAGGATTTCTGTCTTTTATGTGATAGCATATGAAAAGGTTAAATCAAGCAAGTCAAGAAAACTCTGCAAGAGCAACAAAGCATGGATTTGTAATCTGAAGTATTTAATTGCTGCATTTGAAACCTACACCTCTTTTTGTTCTGCTATTTCTGTTTGCCTCATTTGTGTCTGACTTGCTTTACTTGACCTTGTCTAACATAAAACATAATATTCTTTTAAAGCAGGATCCTGGGCTTTTGGGCTAAGCCTTGGATGTATAAAATATATGGCTTCACCCCTGATCCATAGGGTTTCACCATGTTGAATTAAGTAAATAAAACACACTACAATATTTTGCCCGATTGGCTAAACAGTGTACAGAATGGTGTGTCCGTATCTTAGACTTGTGAAACCCCACAATTTAAAATATTCCTACAAAAGTGTTTCAAGATCAACACTTTTTGTGCAAATTATATATGGGTGCACAAAAACCTTTATACACATGCACAAAATATTTCTACAGTTGCAAATCTTTATTACACATTATTTATTAACTTGAAAATCGAACTTAAAACATGCAAACAAAAGCTGATATATAACTTCAAGCTGTAAAAATATCCGTGGATAGGAGGGGGTAGGACGAGGTGTATTCAGTGACATTCCATTCATTTATGGGATTCTTGTAACATGCTTTGGGAGGAAACATGCAAAAGTCTGCACATATAGTATCTTGAGCTCAGGATCAAACAAATAGGTGACAAAACCGCTAGCCGCTGTTTCATTGTTCTGGCCAGTTGACAAAATATTATAGTTGAAGTTATTTTTGAAGTGCAGCATAATACAATCCTCCAATTTTTTTTTACACGGCACTAGACTTTTCCTGCATCTCTGCTTTACTGATGTGTATAAAAATTTAATAGCAAGTTTGCTATAGTAGTTTTTAAAAATGAAGCTCACACTTTTTCTTGTTCTTTCTACATGATCATCCTAGGGCAGATGGTTTCAAATGTGGAAGTGACAGCACCAAAGCTATCTTCAGGTAAGACAGAGGAAGACCAAAATGGGTCTAAATGTTGAAGCACTAACAATAAAAAAACAGGCAGTCATCATTATTGTTAAGCTTCATAGCCTGAGTGCTTTGGTGAATGATTCTTAGAATCATATACAGGATAAAGGATGAAAAATATAACTTTTAAGTTATATAACTTAAAAGTTATATTTTTATTCTTTAACGTTCATGATAAGGGGCTGTTTTTACACATTTTAAAAAGAGCAATGCTAGTATTAGGACAATAAATCAACTGAAATGTCAGCTTAAAGTGTGACCAACCTAACTGATTTGTTTTAGGTTATTTGAAAGATTTTTTTCCTTTTATGTGGTACTAGAATCTGAAGTCTATGTCTATCAAGCAGTCTAGCATAAGATTCCATGCACTGTATGTAATCAGTGTAACCGCAATGAAAATGCTGTTGTAAAGAAAATAATGGGTAACAAAAGTGATCTTTTGAATATTCTACTTTAATCCATTTGTAAAGGTTAAAAAAAATAAGAAAAAAGGCTTAAAGCCTTTATTTAGCTATCACCTCCAAACCAGACCTTTTTTCATGTGTGACTATGACATTTTCCTATCATAAGCCATGTGCAATGTGTAATTGCTCAGTATAAAATGTGATAAGACAAGAAAAGGAAGATGATGCCATGCAGAAATGACAAAGGCTGAAATCCCATTTGTGCTTCTGGTTTGTGGCTCACTCACAGCCGAATCATACACTTAGTGGTTTCTATAGCAACAGCAGGACCGGAATGCATTGAGTCATTTTAAAAGGTCTGTGTAATCTCAAGCCAGAAAGGGAGGGGCTAATGGATATGAACAGATCAAACAGTCTTATTAAACATAAATGCAAAAATGTGATTCACACGCAGGCAAGTGTTCAGGCAATCAGCAATGTACTAGACAATACCAACCTAGTAAAGCCCAACCAGACTATGGACAAAACACTAATCAATATAGGCAGATAAAATCTTGGAATCATCACAGACAATGTCTGGAGTAAAGCAAATGTTCAGGAAGGTGTCGATATTTTAAGTAGATGTATTAGTGTCCTCATTCTCCATATTGGTATTGCAAAAAATAATGGTAGATAATCATTACTGATTAACCAAGATTTGTTTCCTTTAATTGATTTTAGTCCAGATGGAAGTTACCTGGCAGCTGGCTCTGCAGATGGTAGTGTGTACATCTGGAACATTAGCACAGGCAACCTGGAAACACGGCTACCAGACATGCACAGGTATCTAGAATCCTATTAGAATCTTAAATGTTTTACTACCTTTTTTTCTACAACCAGCGTTTTACAACATCTTTTGTGGCATATACAAGTTTTATTCAAGATGCCAACTGAAGATGATAAAGTGTGTGCAGTGTGTGCCTTATTTACAGTCTATTACAACTAATCCTGCAATTTACACTTGTATAAGCAAAAAACATTTTATTGAACAGTGATATGCATTATCTACTTATCTGCATTTTTAGAAAAATGCTTTTCTAAACATAAACATAAATGACAATTTTCCATGAGTATTATTTGCATGACTTGATCATTCCAAATCAATGAGATTAACAAGACTGTATTTGTAATACTGTGTATTTCAGAACCTCAGTTAATGCAGTGGCTTGGTCAATGTCAGGGGAGTATATGGTGAGTGTTGATAAGAGCCGATGTGCCATTCTATGGAGTGACATCTGAAACTGGGTTTAAGTGGCTGTACTCTCTGCTGCTGAATTAGACACCAGGATCAATAACATCCACACATCCAAGTTCAGCATGTTTGGGACATGTTCTATACACCAAAAGTGTTATTAAAAGAGCTTCAGTGTTTTAGCCCACATGGAACCAAAGCATGTTTAAAGATTCTGGTCTGGCTTTATAAAGCCAGTCAAGATTGATTAGATATCTTAAATTGTTTCCACCACAAATGATTGACTTATAGTGTAAAGCCATTTTTCTTAGTTGACATTAAAGGTTAATAATAATAAATATTCACTCAAGCATATTGACTTAATGACTTAAAGCCTTGTGGAAAAAAGTCACAGATAGAAACAAACTAGGTAGATAGGTGATGGCAGGTTGCATTCTGAGACATGCTCATATTACCATCATTAGTATGATCTGTTTAAGTCCATAGAAATGAGCTAATTATATTTCACAGTGTAAAACATATTTTCTACAGTATGTTTATTTTGTAATGTATGTAAGTATTATGCAGTAAAAAAATACACCAGTTTAGACTGTTTATCAGTTACTGAATTGTGCTGCAGTACTTCTTCAACCACTCTAAGGGCTGTAAGATTTTTCTAACCCCATGCATTTACTTTCTCATATGTTTAAGATACATGGTTTTACAAGGGAGTGTATAGATTTGTTTATACTCTAATTTTCAAGCCAGTTGTACTGTACTGTGATGTTGTGGGTTATATGAGGACTACTAGATAAATAAACTTCTTACTGTTTTTCGTACCATTACCAAGTCCTATTTCGTGATTTATAACAGTGCATGAAGGATACATCAGCATGAATCGGAGTGTCCGCAAGGTTCTGCCTATTGTATTTCTCTGTGGTATCAGTTTAGGGTCTGTGGTGTACTAAATGACTGCAGTGTGCTGACATCAACAATCAGATTTTTTAAAATAATGTTTTAGTAATGAGAAACTACTGCAAACTGTGGGCAAATAATAGCTTTATTGCTTACTGTTGAAAGAAACAGGCTTTTCAACATATGAGTTATAACAGAGAATTTGATTTATTATCTATGCTATTAACTGTATAAAACCTGTGATTTTGACAAGCATAAATTACTCAAAATGATATACAATGCTAGTAGTAAAAGTTGTAAATTATCAAGAAATCTTTGGGAAATTAACTGTGGAGATGAAATTGTGCTAAAATAGTAAGTAGTTACAAGTTATTATAATTATAAGAATTTTAATTTTAAGAATTTCTAAAAGTCTGAATATCTCTGCTGAGGATTATCCCTTCTCTCTTTTGCTTCATTTTGCTGTGATCCTTTGTGATGATAGTGTATATTTGGACTGAATTGTGCTTCTCTGTCAGTGCGTGCAGCATAATGGTGAGCAGAAAATGTCTTATTTAGTGCTAGTTATCACCCACTCAGTACTGCTAGTACACATGCCCCTTCATTACGAAAGAGGATCAGGGGAGAGGGAGGCAGGGTGTCTCTGTGTGTTTGTATGTGTGTGTGTGTGTGTGTGTGTTTGTGTGTAAGAGAGAGAGAGAGAGAGCGTCTGTATGCATGTGACTGAGGGAGAGAGCGGAAGGGAGTGTGGGAGGGAGATGGAGACGTAGCAAAAGCAGAAGCAGAAGCACTGCCTCACATTGGACCTCAAACAGAAGATTCTTAAATCTCAGGATTTCTGATGCAGTTTCTCCCCCCCCCCCAAACACGGTTCATTTGAGGAATGCCTAATTGAATAGCAACAGAGCGGGAAGTAGCCAAACAGAACAGGGAATCACCTGCTTTTGCTTCCTTTTGGGAGGTGGGGGGGACCTTTTTGACAGGCAAAAACGGAGATTCTTCTGTAATCCAATTCAGATGGAGAGTGTTTAAACTGAAGGAAACATATCTACATGACAGGGGCTGTATCAGACTGCTTGTGCGCATAAGAAAATATTCCCTGTTTTTTCTCTTTTTTTTAGTCCCTTTTCTTTTTTTTAAATTTCTATTTGATTTCCTGCTAATTCAAAGCCGAATTGTCATCATGGGCGATAAAGGAACAAGGTAAGAAAAGCATTTTAATCACAATAAATGCTGCAAGGTACACCAAATGTGATTATTCAGTATTAGATACCTATTCTATGCATCATTTATCTTACTTGGTGAATGTTTTTTATTGATGTAACTTCTATATAATTTATACCTGTTATTAATATTTCTGTTATTAAAGTATGAGTTTTTTCGAATCTGTAGTACGGATCTATAGCCAGTATGATGTTTAACACCTGGTCTTGGAAGAGAAAGTATGATCTTATAGATTTAATGCACAAAAATGGCTGAAAAATGACTTAATACACCATACACCTGCCTCATTTCCTGAGAATTCCTATTTGTCACATTTGTCACTATTTTCTAAGGTATGTAGCTATTCCTTCCTATGTATGGAAATGTTGTAATGCGGTTGCCCTTTTCCATTTAACACTGCTCTATCTGTTAAGGTTTTATATTTCAGTCAGTGTGTCATCCTGTGTTTTGACGCAGCTGGTCACTACATGACTGTTGACATTTCACACATAGCATGGTACCATTTCAACAGAGTTCTAAATTACTTGAGCCTCTTTAAAGAGGAAGTACGCTATATGCCATATCTGTGCTCTCAGCAGGATAATGAGGTAATTATCCTCTTACAGTAATAGCAAAGCTCTCTGCTATTACTGTATAGTACAAAGTGAAATATCAGCAACAGCTGGAGAGGAATCCTCCAGTGACCTGTGATGGATCCTTCCATCAGAAATCCATTTGGTTGTTAAATATCCCCCTGAATTTATAGTGGCCAGACACATGGTAGGGAAACACATTTTTTACACACCAATTTTATCTGTAGATTTATATTTTAAATTCAATTTTAAATGTCTTGCTCAATTTATAGCCATAATCCTATATAAAATAGCAAATTATCATATTATTATATTCTAGTTTCATCTCACAGTTTGTTTGTAGAGCTTACACAATCAGCTTCAGTTTGTATAAAGCTGTTTCTATGGTTCTGAAAGTGTTTATAAATAAAGTGAGTAGTGTCAGATAAATGGAATTCATGGAGAGTATACATTACTTTTATCATGAAGGTAAGTGCCCATATAATGCCGTGTATTGATGTGCACAGAAAATCGACTTTTTTTATAATAAAATTTGTACAGTGACGTTTTTTACTTTTGCATAGTTTAGCACAGAGATTATCATTATTTTCCCATCAGGAAAAATTCCCATTCAAATTACAAAATGTTCGAAATGTTCAGTTGCTAGGCTTATTAGATGAATGTGTGTATTTCTTTTCTTACTGAATCCATAAAAGTTTTTTTCTACTAAACATTCCTCACACACAACCAAAACCAGTTACACTATGTTAAAAGAAAATACTTCAAAATAAATTGTATTATATTCCCGTGTTTTATTAACATTGATCTTATAGTCAGGTTACTTTTACATTACATTTTTACATTAGTGGTTAGAAGTTTGTATTAAATATTTGAGCACTGATTTTATATATATGCATTTGATTTAGCTGTCTGATAATTAGGCCTATAACTTATAACTTCATAGTAACTATAACATCACCCAACCTCATTTACAGAACCATAGGTTTAAATCAGTGGTACTATATGAAAGATTTGTGGACACATCACACACATACACATGCTTTTTGAACATCCCATCCCATTCTGCTGTTACTATAACCTCCACCTTTCCAGGAAGGTTTGGCACTATGTTTTAGTCCATATAGCCACAAAAGCATTAGTGAGGTTAGACATTAATACTGGATGAGAAGGCCTGGGGCATTCTCATGCATCTCAAACTTGTTCATTGAGGTTGGCGTCAGGGGTCTGTGCATGGCACTCAACTTCTTCCTCTCCAACTTTGTCAAACTATGTCTTAATGGTTCTAGCTGTGGTTAACAATTTGGTCAACTCCAACTTTGTCAAACTATGTCTTAATGGTTCTAGCTGTGGTTAACAATTTGGTCAACAGGGCACCTAAACACTAATGCAAAACCACCCTCAACTCTTTTCTGTTCAATATGCATATGTGTGCCCATCAAAGTATGTTACTGGTTATAAATCCATCTTGCTGGGGATTTATTTTTAAATGCTGGAAATGTAATGCTACAGGATACAAATACATCCCTTACAATTGTGTACTTCTAACAGAATGGCAGCAGTTAAAGAGGTTCCACATATTGGGAACGATGTTCAGGTATCTAACCTTTGACCATTTAGTGTAATTTTAATTTCTTAAATACTATTGACAAATAGTATAGTTTAAGGTAATGTTTACAGATAAATTAGTGGTAGCATGTCCAATCTCATATGCTCCCTGGTGATCTTTGGTAGATGGAAGTTTAATCTTCTGAATGAGAGTATTATGCTTTTCTCGTGGAATGAATGTGTTTTATTACACACTGACATGCCAAAAGTAATGGGATAGCAGTATGTAAATTGATGCTGATGTGGGATTATCTCAGAAGGATGGCTTGGGAATGCCCACACCTGTATAAGTTGTGAGGTGTTACCTTGTGGTCACTGGTTAGCATGCTCATGGCAAAGCGACGTAAATTATCAGAGTTTGAACGAGATGCCACATGGAACTTATATTGCATTTCAAAAGTTGTGCCAGCATTTAACATTCCTTGATTCACACGTATATTAGGAATACATCATAGAAAGGCATTACCACCCACAGTGTCCAAGACAGTGGCTGCCCTTAGGTGCTTAATGATTGTTATCAGCGTCTGGCTAGAATTGTCTGTGTGAACAGACAAGTGACTCTGGCAGAAGTCACATACACATTCAATGCAGGTGGCCCCACACACATATCCTGCAGGTCAGTGCAGCATTTCTTTAGCTTCTATGGGAGATGGGAGCAGAAGACTCACCATAGTGCCTCTGTTAACACCACGACACCGGACACAGCGTTTTACCTAGGATCATGAGGTTGCTTACTGGACCCTAGAGAACTGGCAACTGGTGTGATTTGTATTCTCATGGCATGGGTTGGGTCAGCTGGTCTGCTTAAACAGTCATTGATAAATTTATATTTACAAGGACATAAATACCCCTTAAGTCTTTAAACTACATCCAATGTAATGTATTTCATATTTTTAACTAATGGAAAATAATGACAAGAACATTTACTTCTTAGTACACTAACAACCAGATGTATTTTAATATATAGACAAAAAGGACTGATTGGAAATAAACTGTTTAGTATTATGCTGGGCATGCAGAGGAAATGGGCCTGCATAATGTCTAAACCACTAATTAGACTTCCTCAGGGAGAATGGTTTTTCTCCTCTCTTTGGATAAGATCTCATAGTAAACAAGCTTCTTACAGAAATGGATCAATATTTATAACAAAAAAATATTTTAAAGATAAAATGATACCCTGTAGTTAAATGTAAATATATTTAAATAATTTTCCATGGGCAAGTATAAGTTGAGAATTAATCAAATAAATAATAGAAATCGTAGAGATTTTTTCATACATAACTTCGTCGTTTCTAAAAAGATGTTATGTCAGGAAGCAGTTAAGGTTTGTGGTAGTAAATAGGAGCACATTTAAAATTTCAGTATTGTCAGAGATTGTTGCTAACCCCCTTAGTAAAGCAATTAACTGTCAATTGGTAAAATCATGGCTTGGCTTAGATTTTTCCTTGCCTTGACCCTGCCAAGATTTTCCCAGGTAGCACCACACAATTTCCCTAACCTTAAAAATTCCTAAGAAGCTCACAAAGACTTTAAAGAAAGAAATATTGTTACTGGTTTTATTGCTTTGGTTTGCTTTGCTTTTGTTCTTCTAGATCCTTCATACTGAACCGAGAAGTTCTAAAGCATATAAAACATTACAAAGATAATGCAACATGACTAAAAGCACTCTTTTAACATAAAAGACACATCTGCAGAATATGCTATCAGATATGTAAGAGACTGTTCCACAGATTATCTGAAATGACAAGCCAGAGATAAATGTATCCACTGGAGAAAATAAAGATTTGTAATATGATGGGACAGATCACTGTTAGCCATGTAAAAGCAGGAGACTCAGCTGTCAGCTGTAATATAGTGCTACACCTGTGTGACTTACTCAGGGTGTGTTGCCCTGAACACTCTTCTTTGATCCTGGTTGATTTTCGGCTTTGTAAAACAAGGTTTCATTCTTCATATCATGCACAGTAGATTTTTTTTGTTTAGTGCCGAAAGACCATTAACTTTCTTTCTTCATTTCAAAAAATGAGTTTTTCCTTTTGCTTCCCTAATGGAGCATAATATTAAGATATAATTATTTCCTACTAGGTTCCCTTCCTAGGTTTTCTAGTAAGCCTAAATGAATATGTAGTAATTGATCTAAAACTTGATTTATTGAAGTTGCACATATACAAGACATGTAAAAAGGTTGCATAGATTGCTAATCAATACTGGGTATGACTGTAGTGCTGGAGAATTGTGTCCTATCGTTAAGACTCTTAGAATATTTAAGTGTTATACCAACCTGCACCAGAAACTGTGGTCTAATTCATTCCACTAGACTGATATTGAAAAAAATACAGACAAAACCAGTTTAGAAACTCTACAGCCGATAATTTTTGCCACTTATTTTAGTGTATTTCTAGGTAACTACTGGGAGTACAAACCATTAGTATTTCAGTCTCTTTTTAAAAAGCTGGTGCAATCACCACAAACATGTAATGGTTTAAAATAAGCAATGACATAATACATACTTTCTTCTTAAAAATATTATATATAATAAAAATATACTTATATTTGTTAGAATATAAATATTTGTTATGATGATGAAAAACCTCTTGTATGGAATTTAGGATGGAAAACTATAAAATAATGCTGAGCCTTTAATTCACCGTTACAATATATGGCTTACAGAGTCATTGCATTTTGCTAAAGAGAATTTATGAAACAAGGGTTAGTATGTTTGGATTGTCAACATGTGTGTAGTGCTGAAATCTGTGGATTTCGCCAAATGGAAACAACTCAAATGATGAATGTAAATGTTTAAACATACATTCTTCCTGAGTAACTAAAACAATTCCTTTGACTGAATAAATACAGTTTGACAGGGGGCTTGTAATATACAAACAAAAAGAATTTAATAATTCATTTATTTTCAGCAACTGTTCGAAACTTGTCAGGGTCACAGTTGAACCAGAGCGTATTCTGCAAACTGTAGGTGCCAGGCAGGGATACACCCTGGACAGAATGCCATTCCAATGCAGGCAAATAATCAATATTTCTGTATTGTTATTGTGTACACTCATTAAAAAATTACATACATTAAAACATATAATGAGGACATCAAACAACACACATAGCAGATTAGATACTTAATATATATGCCAAGAACACGTTGAGCTGATTCAGCTACAAAACCCAACAGAGATGCCTGTGCATTACAGGCACATACACTCATTTAAAAATTCATACACACTTTAAAGTCACTTACTGCATGCTTCAGGGCTATTAAGACTCAGAGTGAAATAGTGCACTTAAAGGGTTTAAAAGCCTTCTCAAGTTTGTGGTCCCACTTAGGTTAGATTTCATGAAAGCTTTTTTTTCCATGAAGGAATTTTTTTGTTTATTTGGAAGACAACATATTTCTGTACTCTTCTAAAGTGGTTAAATTCCATCTGTCTGTAGTTTTATAATCAATGAATATGAATGATATGTTTGGCCATGCTGAGGCAGACACAGCCAGTGTCTCATAAATTTGGCCTGGCGGTTTCCCAAATCAATATTTTCAATATGTTCAAATACAAGTAAACAAAACTATTACTACTAATTATTAATATTTAATTAATTGAACTGAGAAATGTCTGCTTGGGACATGTCTGTGTGGGCATGGGACAGTTGATTTTTATTTAATGACACCCACTGAAGTCTGAAATTCTGTTGGAAGAATGACTTGTCGTACAATGCCACAAAAATGTGTGTCTAATACATAGCTCTTTCATAGGTGTTCAACTGGGTTGAGATCTAATGAATGTGAAGACCACAGCATATAAGTTGCATCATTTGTATTTTTATCAAACCATTTTGTGAGCCCTTGTGTGAACTGATTTTAAAATGAGTCTTAGGTGATTAGAGAACAGCTAAGAGATATCACCATTTACATCTAAATGGTGCATCTAAATCTGCATCTACCATGCATCTTCTAGGTATCCAGGTGACCAGCTGTGTTTAGATTTTGTTACTGCCTAAGTCACTTCTGCTAGAAGGTTAAAGATCCCTGTGCATGTCAGTGTTTTCTTTAGTACAGACTAGCTGAGAAAACTTAAAGGTTTCAAAAATTAATATATAGTTGCGTATCCATTGTGTGCACTAATTTTAAGCTGGCAACCCACCGATATCACCAAACTATCTTCTTAAGTTATGCTTTTCAGACCTTTACCATAGCTTCTTTTAGTTGTTTCTATTTTATGACATCTCACTTCTATGAATTAAACAACTTCTATGAAATGCATGCTCTACCGAGTTAAGATCTGGTGATTGATTTGACCAGTCTATAACCTTCAAGGCCCTATGAATTACTTTGTTGTGTTTGTAATAGTTGAGTAATTGTCCTTCTGCATGATGAATGGTTCGGTGACCTTCTGCTGCTACCATCCAGGATTACATCATCAATAAAGATTAGTAACCCAGTTCAGAAGCAGCCGTGTAAACTCAAACCCACACCTTCACTGTGCCTGGCAAATGAGCTTGTATGTTTTGCATCTTGAACTTTTCTTTCTCCACACTTTGGCCGTTCTATTTCTTGGGTAGAGGTTACTCTTTGTTGCAGAACTGTTGTATCTCATTTCTGTACTTCTTTGCAAATTCCGTCTGATTGACGAATGGTGCATCTTGTGGTATAATGTACTATACTGTATTCCTATTCTTAAACTCCTCTGAATGGTGGATTGTGAAAGTTGCAATTCCACAATGCCCTGTGGAAATTGTTGGTGATGTCACTGAATGTTATTTTTGGGTTGTTCTTCACAGATCTCACAAGGTTTCTGTAATTAGGCGATGTTGATTCCTAAGCCAATCTGTTCCATGTCTGGTTGTTAGTACACCAGTAGTTCCTTTCTTTTTATGACATTCCCAATAGTTTTATGATTATGCCCAGTGTTTGTTCAATGGCTCTGACCCATAGTGTCATCAGCAAACTTGACCAACTTGATGGATAAACCTAAAATACTTAGGCTGTTACTTTATTATTTCTTATAGTGTATGAATTACATTGGAGCCATCCACTTTTAACATCAAAAGAGATGCTTAGTTTCAGTTTAAAACAATAAAAAAAAATAATGTAGGATATTGTCACATGAAATGCAGCTCCCATCCAATACTTAATTTTGTTTGAGTGCATTACATTTGGAAGCCAAAGAAAATAGCTAAGCATTTCTAAACTTCTTTTCCCCTCTTCATGCAGAGTATTTAAGAAGGCAAGTCCAAACGGAAAGGTAATTTAATGTCTGTTTTTCTATTCACTGTTGTTTTGGTTGAGTTAGGACATTATACATCTACCATATATACTTACCATATAAATGACACACAATGGAATAATTTACTATTTAACTGAATTCACAACAAAATTGTCTCAAAATTAATTAATTGCAATGCTATTCATGAAACTTTATACGCTTTTCCTTTCATCATATGTTGTTACTATCACATTTAATATTTACATTTAAATATCAAATATGAATTGAATATTTAATATTAATATTATAGTTGAAATGCAATATTGTGTTAAAAAAACAATTTCTCTTTAATGTACTTTTTAAGCTAACTGTGTATCTTGGCAAGAGGGACTTTGTTGACCATGTGGACATTGTAGAACCTGTTGGTATGCCTTTTTTTTCCCAATTTATTAATTATTGTTTTTAAAAATTATCCATTGTTTTTAAAGTTATCAGTTGTGTGAAATGTTGGCATATTAAGATTAAAAACAAAACAAAAAATCTTGTATTTGTATTACATCTGCTCACTTATAAGCATTTGAGCCTGAAACTACACCTGTCTGTTGTACCTATAACTCATTTCCTTATTTCATTTTATAGATGGTGTGGTTTTAATTGATCCAGAGTATTTGAAGGAGAGGAAAGGTGAGAAAATGTCTTAACAAAACTGTATGGCCTGTATATTAATTTTAACATGTTCTTACCTTACTGAACAGATTTTTTTCTATTGTATGTTAGTAACTGAGGTAAAAAAAAACTTAGTGTGTCTGGCTTCTTGTTATTTATCCACAGTGTTTATAACGCTGACATGTGCTTTCCGCTATGGCCGAGAGGATTTAGATGTTCTTGGGTTGACATTTCGAAAGGATCTCTTTGTGGCCAATATACAGGCGTTCCCTCCTGTGCCTGAAGAGAAGAAAAGCCTGACACGTCTACAAGAGCGGCTGGTGAAAAAGCTTGGAGAGCATGCCTATCCCTTCATCTTTGAGGTTAATTCTTTGCTGCTGTGCTATTAATTACAGATATTATTAATGATAATATACATTTCCAATACTGAAGATTAATTAAGTATAAGTGAGGTAACCCACTTTCATGCTGGGCCAGCTAGGCTTTATTCAGAGTTGTCCATTTGTTTCTGAGTATAGGTGCCCAAAACAGGGGTTTTCAATAATGCCAAGGCTACTGTCTTTGAAACAAGTGCTCTATTTTAATTGCTAGGTTCAGCTGAGAATTTGAAAAGATGACCCGATACACCTTTTGTTACAGGATGTGCTACAATGCTGGCAGCCAGCAGAGCGTGGTGCATGGACACTGTGAAAGTGTGAAAACCTTACAGTCATATGCGACACCGGACGGGATTAGATTTTATGTGGGGTCCTGGTGTAATTTTCTCTTTCACATAAGGTCCTCTGTGATTTTATTCCCGCCATGACCATGTCTGCGTTTTCTCAGACATCCTTAGAGAAAATGACAGGCAGATTTGCCTCCTGTTTTCCGCTGAACTCGTCTGATCATTTTAGTCCAGTATGGGCCACATGTCTGAGTTTGTACAGACAGATGCAGACTCGTGTTTAATAAAACACATTTTTGGCACCTGCCCCACACTGTAGTTATTGTGATACTATCATAATTATAGAGAGATGATAACATGTAAGAAATCATGGATTGTATCACGGAGCAAAGTTAAAACAAACTAACAAACGAATAAATAATTATCAGGTTGAATTCTGGCATCACTCCTCATTGCACTCTTGTAGAGGGGTGGCTTATATGTGTAGGGCTCCATCTGAGGTAATTTGTTAGAGAAAGTAAAGGCAGAGGGTATTCTCGGATATTGACACACCGTATTGGGACACATCAAATCATTGAATGTAGGTGTTTAATTCAGTCCCATTGCCACAGATGTATAAAATCAAGCACCTGGTCATGCTGTCTGCCTTTACATTTGTAAAAAAAGACAGGTCATCCGAACGAGCTCACTAAATTCATAAATAGTACTGTAATAGGATGTTACCAATGTGGCAAGTCGGTTTGTTAAATTTCTTCCCTTCTAGATATTCCACAGTCAACTGAGTCATGTTATTGAAAGATGCAAGCATTTAGGAACAAGAGTAAATCAGCCATGAAGTGTTACAGAGCAGTGTCGCCAAGTGCTGGGACGCATAGTGTGTAAAATTTGTCAACGCTCGGCTGACTAACATCAGCACAAAACTGTGCTAGCTGCTTATGGCATGGATTTCTATGGCCAAGGAGCTGCATGCAAACCTTATATAACTAATTAAGTACAGTGCCAAGCATTGGATGGAGTGGTGTAAAGCATGCTGCCACTAGCAGTGGAAACACACAGTGTTCTGTGTGGAGTGACAAATCATGTCTCTATATCTGGCAGTCTGATGGATGAGTCTGGTTTTGGCAAACACCAGAAGAATGTTACCTGTGTGACTGCATTGTGCCACCTGTAAAGTTTGGTAAAGGAAGAATAATGACATGTTAGTTTTTCAGGGGTTGGCCTAGGCTGCAGTGGAGTAAAATCTTAATGCTTCACTGTAACAAAATTTGGGACAGTCGTGTTCAACTTTGTGTGGACAGTTTGGGAAAGGCCCCTTTCTGTTCCAGCATTACTGTGCTTCATTGCACAGACCAAAGTCTATAAAGGCATAGATGGGCAAATTTGATGCTGAAGAACTTAACTACCATGCACAGATCCCTGACCTTAAACCTCGGCAAAGATGTTTAGCATAAAACTAGTACAGAAACTGCCAGCCAGACACTCTGATGTCCAGCATCAGTTTATTTTTACCTCACACCTGTTACAACTGCAAAGAGGAAACCTGCTTCTTGTTTATATCATTTTTCTTAGTTTGCAAATTTCCTTAGTTTGCTGTTTTACCACCCGTTCCCAGAGTCTACAAGCTACATGCACCCAGCTCATGTGACTGTCAGTGGAGAAGGCATTGCTGGTTTATATTCACTCTGCCACCTGCAGGACAAACTATATTTTTACTATTGTAGCTTCGCAGCATTGTTTAAGTCTATAGTTAATCTGAGATTCGAATAATGATGTGTGCAATTTTTGGTTTTAAATCCTCACTAAGCATGCCTAAGTCACCTCTGAATTCAGCCCTATAAGGTCTTAGTTTCAATACATGTTTGGTTTGTGTGACGTTTTAGTTTTGGACCTCAAAGTACTATTTTGTGCAATAGTTCAAACACTCATATAATCATATTTTTATTAAGTTGTCAGCAGAATAATGTAATAGCACTTTTTTTTTCTTAAATAGATACCTCCCAATTTACCCTGTTCTGTCACATTGCAACCTGGACCAGAAGATACTGGGAAGGTATACTTTCTGTTTCATAAACCAAAATAATGGGGCTTCCAAGAGCTTGTACTATGAAAAAATAAAACATTTTCTTTTCTTCTGATTTTTTTCTGGAAAGGCATGTGGGGTTGACTTTGAAGTGAAGGCTTTCTGTGCTGAAAATGTTGAAGAGAAAATTCACAAAAGGTAGAGCATGGTTTGTTTGGTGCACTTGCTTTCCAAATAAATTAAATATAATTACATTTCAGCAAGCAACAATTTGGTGAACAAGTGACAGTAAGATATATAATCATTCTGCCATGTTGTGTGACGTGTGATCAAGAGACACTTCTTGACATACTGCTACTACTACTACTACTACTAATAATAATAAACATTAAATTAAATCATAACAAAACCATAGATGAATATACTTATCTGGTTTTATGCCAATCATTCAGTAATAGTATTTAACTGCATTTCATTGGCTGTGTACCTTTACTCTGCACAATGACAATAAAGTTAAATCTAATCTAATCTAGTAGCGTGAAATGCCTGCTCAGTGGCTAAAGGTGATTAAATAATTAAATAATCCTGTTACGGATTAGCAGAACAACATAGCACACTACATTTCAAATCAATTAAACATGTGGGTCATGAAACATCCGCAGAATCTTTTACTGTATATACTTTTAAAATGTATTAGTAGACCAGGTCTGTCTTCTTATAACTGATTGATGTTTGATCACAATATTGTTTAAAATTTTCTCAATTATTTAGAATCACACACTCCTGAGTAATTTGACAGACAAACAAACTTGTGAAGAATGGCAAAAAAAAAAATCTTGTTAAAAAAACAAAACAAAAAAAACCTAGTTTAGGGAATTATGTTGTGCCCTCTAGTGGCCAGTTTAAGTGCGACTGCATCAGACAGTAGTGGGTCCTCTTTCCAAACCTAACATTCAAGTTTCATGAAAATAGCTCAGTATTAACCCTGTCAAATACCTGCTAAAATTAATATACCAAATATTCAACATCAGCTCAATCCAACTTCTGGTTCCCAAGAAGCAATTATCTGAGCTTAGCTTCACCATCGATGTATAACTACGCCCCATAATTTGCATATGGCCTTGCAATCTTGTTTTTTTTTCTGGCCTTTCGAGTTCTGTGAGAATCCACATAAGCAATTATTAGTAAATGTTTTAGGAATTTAGACTTGATTTGAAACAATGTAGCTGCCAATTATCAAATGTCAAAATATTTTTGATAATTATAAAGATTTACTCAGCACTTATTGACTTGAAATTTGTGGAGTAAGTCTAGTTTACAAACAGGGGTTTCTATATTTTGCATTTGATTTAAAATAAAAAAAGAAAATCATAATGCTAATTCGATCTAAATCATCTTAAGCCAAGGAGTAGAAGGACAAAAGTGTCAGAATAAACAGATTTTTGAATGTCAGCATAATGGCTCTCATGATATAGCCCAAAACACTAATGCTTGTGGTACAGTGCCACCAATGGGCCAATTGAACCCACCTTGCTTGTTTGGGTAGGGAACATGGAGTACTGCACGTTGTCCAAGTTTCATGTCCATATGACTTGGGCTGCATGTTGCATGTTCAGTGGAGAATCAGAGAGATGGATGGATGGATGGATGGATGGATAGATAGATAGAGAGAGAGAGAGAAGTGCAAACATATTTAGTATTTAAATGCAGGTGACATACTAAATTCATTATTTTGGTTGATTGTTAAAAATTGTTACATTTTTGTTACATGTTTTACTGTAAAAATGTACACAAATTTAACTTCAGTAATAAATTAGACATTGTAATCACTAGCAAATCACTATGCTATAAGTGAAATAATACACTCCAGGCCATGCTACTCCATTTCTCCACTCGTCAGGCCATATTACACCAGTGTGGATTGGATTATTCTTATGTAACCACACTGCTGTCATGTTATCGTGCATTCAACCTTAGCATGTTTTGAGATAAATATTTGCTATACTCAGTTCATTATACTAAACCACTGTTTTACCTAACTGGTAATTTATTGTCATTGCTTCTGTAAACATTATTATGTACTAAATACTATTTCTTGTCATAGGAACTCTGTGCGGCTAATCATCAGAAAAGTGCAGTATGCTCCAGAGAAACCGGGCCCGCAACCAATGGCAGAGACAACAAGACAGTTTCTCATGTCAGACAAACCTTTACATCTAGAGGCCTCGCTGGACAAAGAGGTCAGCAACTTCCTTAAGAATCGAGTCAAAGTATAGTATTCTTAAAGCTGGAGATGAATCTGAGAGACAAAAGGTTTACCTGTGCTTTTCTTTAATGCATAGAATAAATAACATCTGAGTAAACATCTGAGTAAAATAACATCTGAGTAAAATACTCCTAACTCCTACTCCTAACTAGGTATTGCATTTTAATTGTTGATTTATGCAGTAGTACATTCATGACTGATTATTATTTCCTTGTAATGTTACGTAAGGTGGTTACATAAGGGAAATCACAAACCTGTGCTGAAAGGAGCAATTCAAGACTCTTGGTATAAACAATAATAAGTAGGGAGGTGGATGTGTTAAGTAGTATATAAGCTCCATCTAGTGGTTGAAGTAGTGTACTACAGGTAGTAGAGCAAGAACAGCACCCAAGCAAGACTTCAGCTTCAGTTTCAATAACAAATAGAGTATTCTTATTGCAGTTTATTGAAATGAAATGACTTTTTAAAATGAAATAAAATTTTAATTAAAACTGTGATTAGTGTTTGACCACTGTTGTTTTTACTATTGTTTCTCTAGATCTACTACCATGGTGAACCAATTAGTGTAAATGTTCATGTCACAAACAACACAAACAAGACTGTGAAGAAAATGAAGATCTCAGGTTTTCTTTAATGCACCTTAGAATTTTATCCAGACTGTTCATTTGACCAAATTGATTTGATGATCTTTCTTCTTTAACAACTATAGTGCGTCAGTATGCTGATATTTGTCTCTTCAACACTGCTCAGTACAAATGTCCAGTGGCAATGGAGGAATCAGAGTATGTACACCAATACAGGAATAAATGTTTGTTTATTA
>JAOVVF010000048.1:16302917-16313518 GCA_028565595.1 Duopalatinus emarginatus
ATCCAGGTCAGAGTGTATATATATATATATATATATACTCTGATCTGGACTTTTTAAGTTGTGCTGTGGGACCTGGCACCAACTGATCCTTCTGCAGATATTCTGTGGGATCAGATTGCATTTAACAGAAGGACAAACAATAAACCGGCAACAAGGTCATGGAATGCCCAAGACTAACTCGTATGTGTAGGATGTAACAGCTGGTGCCACAGAAGATGCACAGAAGCATCTGCTGCTAATGTCTTGGTGCCAGATACACAGCACACCTACAGAGGTCTTGTGGAATCCATACGTTGAATTGTCTGAGCTGTTTTCGCAGCTGATAAGGCAGACAGCTTAATTGTTACGGCTGATAAGTGTGTATTTGTGTGTATGTGGGTATCTAATTTTATGTTACTGTGTCTGTTTAGTGACATTGTGGCTCCAAGTGCGACATTCTGTAAGGTATATACTCTCACCCCCTTTCTGGCAAACAACCGAGAGAAGCGTGGCTTAGCTCTAGATGGAAAGCTCAAACATGAAGACACAAATTTAGCATCAAGTACACTGTGAGTACTCTTATATAAGAAGTCAGTATTACCATTACATGTGGTAAGTGAACAGTTGCAGTGTTCTCTTCTAATATTGGCTTCATCATTTTACCTTGAAGGTTACGAGAAGGAGCCAGTAAAGAAATTCTGGGTATCATTGTGTCTTATAAGGTCAAAGTGAAACTGGTGGTGTCTCGTGGTGGGTAAGTTTGAACTTGTACTCAGTTTAGTGACCAAACGTTTTTTTTTATCATTTGTATAAGGTACTGTCTGATACTTACACCTGCAGTTGAATAACGAGCTAAAAATATTTTAATAAAAACGTTTGGAAAGATTTATATACATATAACTTACACTTATACAATTAAGGTAATTCATTAATTAAATTAAATTTAAATTAATTTAATTTAAATGATAAGAATTTGATTCTAATGTTGTAAGAATCCAGGGACTAACTTCAATGTACCTGCAGCTGATTTCTTTGTTGTTCTATATAAAGAGGATGTCCTCCAGTGGAACAAACATATTTGTTAACTTAACTTTCAAATAGTTGTATATCCTGACCGAGCCTCACAATGCCATGTTCCTGATTAAATCTTCCATTCAAGGCAGGATATTATTTAATTATTATTATTACTGATTATTTTTAATAATACAGTGCCCCTGGAACAAATAGGGGTAAGGGCATCGATTAAGGGTGCAACAGCTTAGCAGTGCTGGGGCTTGAACTCCCAATCTATCTAAGAGCTTTCACCCTTTTTTTGTCATATATTTTTTTTTAATTGGCACATTGGTGTCTTTAGCTATGTGATTGTCCAGTTATATAAAACTTATTTCAAAAGATTTAAACTGCAGGCAAAAATGCACAAGCAGTCAGGTGAACTGGGGAAACTAAATTGCCCTTGTGTGAAAGTGTGTTATTGAGTCTGGTCACAACTTAAGTCTAAATATGGTGGATAGTCAGCTATTTGTATTCCTCCATTGCATCTATCACCACATTATGCACCAGATAGGGTAAGTGCTTGGTGAGAATGCTATGTTTAGAACAGTTAAGTATTTGATCATTGTCTATCATTTACATATCTGGCAGCCAAATAGCTCTTCATTCTGCCCTAAAATGCAAGGTGTTTGGAAAGTTAAACAATTATTAGCAACACTAGATTGCTAGAAAGAACTAATTGGAGCCTTACATATGCCGTGTTGAGTTTATTTCCTCAACTGCATGAAAAGACTGAGTTTGTTTTATTCTTCACAGGCTCTTGGGAGACCTTGCCTCCAGGTACAGGAAATATGATATGATGGTCACCTTTACTCTCTGTTTGTGGGCATGTTTTTATGTCTTAATGGGGACCAAAGTCCTCACAAAGAAGAAAATAACTAATAATTACAAAGAAGTACATTTATTACTTAATTCATAATATTATAACCTGCATAATTTACAGATTGTTTATTATGGCTTTATCATTAATCTTTGGTTATTGGTTGTACAGCAAAATTATTTTATTTTTCAAATTATAATTTTATACTGCTTGGTTGAAACTAAAACAAATGGACATTAAATATGTGCACAAAATGCTAATTCTATTCTGTTCAGTTTAGTTATTTTTGACAGAACAACAAAACAAAAAGCTGAATACTTACCAGGAATATTTGAACATACATTTTAATATGCAAAATGTAACTCCAGTGCAGCATGTCTGTTGTAGGTTTTGTATATTCATAGATTGTTAACTATCTTTTGCTGAAAACCTTCTTTATTTTCTCTAGTGATGTTGCAGTAGAGCTACCCTTCACATTAATGCATCCTAAACCAGTAGAAGAATCCATCTACAAAGATGGTGTGTGTTTAACTTAATTATTTTCAATTCTCTGCCTTGTTTAAACCTTGTTTATTGAAGTAAAAAGGACAGTTTTATTTTAATAATTAATTTCATCTCATTAACCAGTTTATTCTATATCAGTTCCAAGTTTTGTATCTAAACACCAGGACATTCCCTGCCATTTTACTTTGACCAGCTGTATTCTAGTACATTTCCGGGCATTAATGAACATGATTAGTCTGATATGCAGTTATATATTCAGACGTAACCTGTTTTCATTCAGAGTATTGGTTCTCAACAAGTAATCTTGGTGGAATATTATTGTAACAGAGTAATCTATAGAAACTAATATATACTTGAAGAAATGTATTTACCCATTTGTGTCCTACACAGTAGCATTTTTCTTTTTTTTACTCCTGCTTTACCTTTCCCTATATCCCTTGTTCTTTTTCTGTACAAGCACTAGAAAATGATGCACCCATTGACACAAATCTGATCGAGTTTGACACAAAGTAAGTACTTTCTTGAACTTATAATTTTTTTTAATTGGCAATTGTATTTCCCTAAATTTATAATTCTCCCGTTATACAAAACTCCCTATTAAGAATTTATTTATACTTCAGGTATTACTTATGGTAAATGTTTGTTTATCTTGTTTTGTATGTGCACTTTAAATCATGAGATTAGAATCATATATTAGGCAGCAGGTGAACAGTCAGCTCACAAAGTTGATGTGCTGGAAGCAGGATGTAAATGAGTCTGAGATGTGAATGATTTTAATTTTTTTCTGGATGATTGGGCAGCAGACTGATCTCTAAAGCAGCAGGTCTTGTGAGGTGAGCGGTAAGTGGTAGAAGCATCTTACCTGTGCTAGGAGAAAGAGAACTGGGCTGTTGCTCAGTGGTCTCCCATTTAAAATCGTTTATATATCATATGGAAATCAAGGTCCTAGAGTCGAGTGGAGGCAGAGTGAAGATGCACAGAATTCAAGGTGCCTGAAAGAATACAGAATATATTGGGATATTGTCAAGAGGAAGATGAGAAACACCCAATCCATCAATGCAGATGAGCTGAAGGCCACTATCAAAGCAACTTGGGCTTCTAATAAAAGCTGACTGCCTCCATGCAATGTCATACAGATGCAGTAGTTCACGGTAAAGGAGCACCAGTTGAGTATTAAGTGTATAAATTAACATACTTTTGAAATATCATGGTAGCCATGGGCTTGTGGTAAAGTAACCAGCCTTGTGACTAGAGGGTCACTAGTTAAGACACGACCGAAATGCTTTAGAGCAAGCACCTAATGCCATGCTGCTCCCTGTGTGCCATAGATAGGGTTGTTCATTGCTCAGGGCAAATGCGTTCATATGTGTGTACATTCACTAGTGTGTGTTTCACTGTATGGATGGGTTAAATCTGGAGGTCAAATGTGTCAAATGCAAACACAGGTATACTTTGAAAATTGTACAATGTTTATATATCATATTATATCATACTGATGCATATACACCAGTCCTCTCTAAATGAACATAATGAACATCCTAAAATAATTACCTATAATTAAACATTCTCCAAAAAGTGGCCTTTTAATAAATATGTGTAGCAAGAAAAATGTAAATGTTGTCGTAATTCTTTTGTGAAATATTTACCAAACAAAACAAATTTCTGTGGAAAGTGGCACTGCATCTGGTAAAATTATTTTATACTTCTCTATTACTACCTAGTGATGATGATATCATTTTTGAAGATTTTGCAAGACAACGGCTTATTGGAGCAAAGGATGACAAAGAAGAGGAGGAGGAAGGTACAGAATCACCTAAGCTGAATGATAGATAGATGAAGACAACAAATGTTTTACTTGATCACACGGATCACAAGGAATCTGCTGAAAAACCCTGTAGAGACAAACCAGAAGTTTGTTACACCCTTTAACACGTCAGTGTTACAGTTGTTGTGCTCCTGTTTACATGTTTTCTCCATCTTGAAAGGGTTTCAAAATGTAACAGCAGGTGGGATTAATTCAATGGCTTTCTACAGGGTGCCTACGCAGTATATATAGTAAGACACAGACACATTTGATCATGGTTAAAATAACCTTAAATAAGAGCATGTCTGTATTGTTATATTTTTTCTGTTTTTCCCACATTAGATGAGTATAAAATTAAAGACCATAACTTTGTGATTAAACCTACTTAATTTATTTCTGTCCTGATCACTGTAAAGAAGAATTGTTATTAATAAGGCCACTGTGGGGCTGTCTTGTTTATTTCACAGTTCTGTATTCAAACTCAATTACTGAACAACATAAATGAAAAAAAAAAAAATATATATGTAGGTTTACAAAAATGGACCACAATGAAAAACACTTCAGGGAGGCTTTTAGTGAAAATTGGCCTTAGTGAGCACTGACACACTTTTGCGACGGAAGTCATTATGAATGATTCAGGAGATACTTTAGTGTTCGGGGAGAAAGGGTACTTTTTTCCATACCATAATTTAATGTAGTTATAACGACTAATATAATTAAATAGATTAAATAATTAATTCATTGAAATGACCATGCATCAGAATCAATGTTACATTTAAAATGTAATTGTATTTCTGTACGTTATAGGGTAGAAAATAAGCACAAGTTTTGTGTGCTATACTAAAAACAAAATGGCCAAGCGTCTTCAAAAATAAAAGAAAACAAAACAAATAGTACTTTAGAAATGACAATGTGGGAACTAAAAAGGGAATCCAAAACAACCAGTCTCTAATTTTAAAATATGTATTTGAGGTTTGCATCAACTAAACTGCCTGAATCTCTTTCATTATATATGGAATATATACATTTTTCTAAAATATTCACAAAAAACATTCATTTTGAAGCTGACTTTAAGGATTGAATGCCGATTTATGCTTTATGTTCCTTCTCTTAGATACAGTTTTATAAAGTAAGGAGCTTAATAGATAATTGAAAAGATCGAAAAACGTTTAGATTTATTTGTGTTTAATTTTCCCTGAATTGGATATTTATTTTTAAAGGAAACCATCTGTGCCAATGGTACTGGGAATATAGAGAATATATACCTTATCATAGTTTTGGGGTAATGGACTTGGAAATTGGTAGCAAATTAGTTTAAAACACATAAAATTCTTTTTTCTTTTCAAATAATGTCAAATAATGTTTGAGGTTTTTTTTTTTATTTCAAATGATTCCACACAACTTGATTCCACATAAATAGTTGTATTGTTAAAGGTTACTGCATTTTTTATTTAAATATTATCATTGTACTACTATACAAACGTTTTGTTTGAAAAGTTCAATAAAGAGAGGTGTTTAACTTCCTGATGCATACAACGTGTTTACTTAAAGAGTTTTTTTAAACTCTGAGGCAGTATTTCCAGTCATTTATAGTAGATTTTGGATACTAACTCAGATAATGCTGCACTCTTACCAAATTTTTCACAAATTATATTTTTATTTTTTAAAGATAACTTAATGAAAGACTATGCTTCATTGTCTGTTAGTGCCCAGTGAAAGTAGGTTATAAGGAAAACTAAAGTTACATACAGACAAATTTAATACAATATACTGGAAAAATTGATAAGAGGTTGTAACCTAATATACAGAGAACATACTCCAACCATATGTTCCTCCATTTTTGAATTGAGGGATAAAGTAAGGATTCTTTCTTTCTTTCTTTCTTTCTTTCTTTTAGTTTTTTTTTTTTTTACTTTTAGACCAATTAACTGATTATATTAGGTTCTGTCAGGTCTTTATCAAAACCTTTAATGACTGACACCATAAACTAAATCTACCAGAATCCTCTGCAACTCAAATGTCACATATTCAGTATCCACTTCAACAGTCTTCATACATCTAAATGCATTCGCCTGTTCCTATTTAAAATACTCCCTTACAAATTATCTGAACTTTAGCACTCACTGTGAAATCTTGTTCTTGCTTTCTTCAGTTATAGTGCTGAGGTACTACTGTATGTTACCATCTCAGTTTAGACTTTTTTAAATCAGTTTATTAATTTTGTCTAGTCTAGGTTGGTTGTAAAGTACCTCATCCTGTGCCTAATTAAGCTTTTTGATTCCCGGTTTGTTTGCACTGTTTGAACAGTTTGTTCAATGGTATCAAAAGCTGCACTAAAGTCAAGCAACATACACAAAGAAACACAAAATTAAGCAGGTCCTTTAAGAAGTTGGTAGTAGTCATTTACTATTTTAACTAACACTGTATCTGTGTTATAATGAGGCTTATATCTTAATTTATTGCCATGCAGATATCAAAATAACTGTTGTACAACAACCTTTTCTAGGATATTAGGACAAAATTGGATGTTTGATGTTGGCCTGCATTTGGACAGCTGACAGGGGTCAAGGTCAGGTTTTTAAATCATTGGTTTGATATCTGGTAGTTTAAAAGATTTAGGAACATTGCCAGTGTTTAGGACAGTACTGATCAGATTTTGAAGAGGTTTGATTTCCCTTTGGTAGTATCTCGGTAAAGAAATGTGTAGGTAAGACATCTAGTATATAAGTTGATGATTTTGATTAGGAAATTAGTGAAGTTCATTCAGTCTCTTGAAGGAAAATAAAACATTCAAATAAGTAATCTGGGATTGTTATATTGTTTTCTTCATAGTTGATTATTACATTTTCCAGCTTTTAATCTATTAGATTTTTTTTTGCCTGATAATTAAAATTTTGCCATCTTCTATTAATGTTGAAAGTTGCAAATACAAATACAAATAATTATTTAAATAAAATACATTTAAAATAGTATTATTGTTATATTTATCCTAAGGAACTTTTGTTGCTCAGGACCAGGTCTTCTACAAGCAAACACAAGAAATTGCCCTCAAGGGGCAACAGAATTGGAGTGGACTTAAGGCCACAGCTAAAATTACCAAGAGACCAATTATGCCAGTGTCTACTTCGTGTAGTCATTGTTGGCCAATTATCTATTCCTCTTTATTGTAAACAATATCAACAAATTAACTTTAGGAACATACATCATTACCTTTGTCCCAGATGCATTTGCTTTGTTTATTTATGATGATATGAAAACATGTCCATGGCTTACATTTTCCTAGCAATGTTTCATGGTGACTTGCAGTAGAGACATATGAGGTATTAATGTCTCTTTATTTGTCAGGCCCAGTACTATTCGGTATGAGTGTCACTGATCTTACTTTGGTGGTTTTTGTTCTTGCTCTTAATGAGGTGTAAATTATTGCAGGCATAAACTGATATAATGATTTAGATTAAACAAACATAATATGTAATCTAAAATGTTTAAATCATGTATAAACATTACATTTTCAAATACACCCTTTGGTGTGTTCCAAGTATACTGGTATACTTTGAATTAGTATACTAATATTCCAACGGTAATTTATTGGCATAGTATCACCACCAATCAAGGAAGAGAGAAGAAAGGGATAGACACGGGTCAGGCGAAGCACAAACAGTATATCAAGCCAAAAAAACAAACAAACAAACAAAAAACTGTAAACACAGTCAAAGAGTCCAAATATCTAAAAAGTAAACTTTACAAAGATAAGGTCTGGTAACACTAGACAATGATGACTAATGAATGCATCATGTCAGCTCACTGGCTTGGCATGGTTAAATAGGTGCACCGTGATTAAGGTTAGTTGTGCAAAGTTAACTTAAAATACGAAGGGTATGTTTAGTGTCTGCTCATAGCCATGGCCAACATTTTGTTCTGAAATGTGCTGGGGACACCTGTAACTGACTTATTGGATTTTCTGCAATTAATATTATGATGAGTATGATGCCTTTAATTTTAAAATAAAAGTTACTAGGATTGTGAAGGGCTTTAAAATTAAAATATTGAAACATTGCCCTCTCTATCCATCTATCAATTAGTGTCCAGTGGATACAGAAGTGGATGCAGTGAAAACCACAAGATACTTTCTAGTGACAAATAATAAACTTGTTTTTTTTTTCTAAACACACTGGACAAATCACGCTATCATTTATCTAGCCTGATGGGTGGGTCTGGGTTTGGCAAATGCCAAGAGAATGTTACCTGCCTGATTTGATTGTGCCACCAAGTTTGGTGGTAGAAGGATACAACTATAGGGTTGTTTTGCAGAAGTTGGCTTAGGCCTCTTAGTTCCAGTAACATAAATCCTAATGCTTTAGCATACTTAGACAATTTGGACAATTGTATGCTTTTAACTTTGTGGAAACAGTGTGGGAAAGGCCTTTTTCTGTGTCTGAACACTTTAAACACTGTCCAGGATGGGGAGATGGTCCTGATGGTCTGTTTAGAACCCCTCGCACTTTAGGCATCGGTCTAAGGAATGGTATTTGATGCCACAATCATACAGAGGTACTTCTGTAGCTACGTACATAAACCCATATATGGTGGGGGCATCATGGACTTATACTATTTCCACATCTTTTCTGATGTACCATCTTTATATATGTCTGTGGGGACCAAAAGTTGCGACTAACTGGGATAGGAATATCTGACAATCTGGCTGGTCTCCACAAGAAAAATGTTACTTCACCAATATTAAATTTAGGGTTAGACATAGTATTAGCTATGTTCATTATTATGCCTACGGAAGATTCCCACAGCTAGATACAGTTAGATAGACTTATATTAAGCTGGATGTGTTATTTGTATATAATAATATAATATAATAATATAATAATATTATATTATGGAATGACTTCTATAATATAATAGAAACATAGAATAGAATTATTAGTAATTATTGATTACTTTTCTGCAATTACTTATTAATAGTTAGCATTGATAAATCATAGCTTGTAAAATGGAAATCATCATGAGTGGAACAAATCATAGTGACTCATGGGAACACAGCACGTTATATTTAGAGCCAGGGAGGCCTAAAAGCTCTTATTTAACACTGCTGAGATGTGAATGGATTTAGACTGATTAAATTGATAGTGAAGTTGTGGGTTATTCTTTGTGTTGTACTTTATTATACATAATAACTTTGTATAATGGTTAAAGGTTTAATGTATTTTTAATGTAATTATTTTGGCTAATTTCTGAATGCTCCAGTTTTACGATTTCTAATTGAACATCTAATTTTAGCTCATTTTACATCTCCATGATTACTATAATTCATAACCATAATTCATAACATTTTGTGTTAAACTGACAAAGTAGTATGGGTAAAACAACAAACTGAGCAAAATATCCAACTGCAAAGTATTTTGTATACATTTTTGGACCACAATGCAGGATCAAAACAATTCTTTAATTTTTTTTAAACTGAATTGTTTTCATGGTTTGGAAGAATGGAGACCTGTCTTATTTATTCTCTATTTTCTTATGTTTTTGCTGTCAATTTTTGGAAACTCTATTCTTGTGTATCTAATAATAACACAGAGGTCTTTGCACTCTCCTATGTTTGTACTAATTGGTCTAATGGCAGTTGTGGACTTGTGTTCACCACTGCTGTTTGTGCCACATATGTTGTTTAGCTTTTTATTTGAATGGAATGGTATTTCTCTTGTTGGCTGTTTGATACAAATGTTTTGCATCCATTATTCTGGGACATTTCAGTCAACTTTATTGTTGGCAATGGCACTGGATCGTTACTTTGCAATTTGCAGACCACTTTATTATCACAAATATATGGAAATATGTAACTTTTTAAAGATAATTGGAATTCCATTGATCAGAAATGTTGTCTTAATTACTGCAGTAGTTTCTTTGGCAGGAAGAGTATCATACTGTGCAAACAATGTGATAGACCACTGTTTTTGTGAACATATGGCATTGGTTCAGTTAGCATGTGAAGATATTTCTATAAATAACATGGTAGGACTTTTAACGGCTTTCCTCGTACCAGCCGTAGATTTTGTTTTCATTGCTGTGTCTTATATAATAATATTCATCATTGTTCTAAAATCTGGTAAGGCCCACTTGAAGGCTCTTAATACGTGTATTACTCATATAATTGTTATCACTTTTACATTATTTTTTGCCTTAATTTCATTTATGTTATACAGAGTAAGAAATGATTTCTCTCCAAGCAGCCGTGTATTTATGAGCACAATGTATTTACTTTTTCCAAGCTGTTTTAACCCAATAATTTATGGAATAAGAACAAAAGAAATAAGGCAACAGTTTTTGAAATATATACATATATAAAATGCATGCATCACTGTTTCATTCCAATGACTGTGGCACTTGTTCAGATAACGTGGATGATAATTTTGTTAAAGCAAAGTAACCTGAGGC
>JAOVVF010000048.1:16317346-16331522 GCA_028565595.1 Duopalatinus emarginatus
GGCCTGTTCTAAGACTATATATATAGATGCTCAGGATGTACTCAGGATGTACTGCAAAGCAAAGTTTATGGTTCATTGTCTACAGACCTGTTAGCTCTATATGAATTATCTTGAAGAGCAATACTCATGGTTTTGAATGCAAACCTTGTTTCAGTTAAGTAGTAAGCAGATGTAGTTGAAAAGTCTTTTACAGTAGGTGAGTCAAGTAGGAGTAAGTCAAGCTGACAGATCCTGATCAAAAATTTAAATTGGAATGCACAATAAAATGTATTTGGTAGTTAGTCCCTAATATAGGAGCTAATTTCTATGAGAAGGAATCTGTTATGCTAATTCCAACATACAGGCCACTCATTAGATGATCCAAACCAGTTCTGAAGCACGTGAAAACTTGGCCAGCAGGAGCCATATCTGTGTTTTAGAACTTATTTAAGAACACTGACTGGCAAACCATTAGGGAGACTGCAACCTATGGCAACAGTCATTTGGAGAAGTACACGTTATCATTGAACAGCTACACTGGTAAGTGCACAGATGTCTTCACTATCTCAAAGACCATTATCACATGCTTCAACCACAAGCTGTGAGTGCTGCTCTGCTAAGGGCATGAGACTCTGCCTTCAAATCAGTATACAAGGCGTATGCCAGGGCAGCCAGGCCTATAGAATAGAATGCTTTTATTGTCACTATACACGTGAGATTAAAAGCCACTCCTTCACAGTGCAAACATGTGCAAACATGTGCAAAAAAAATAAATATAGATAATTCTTCCCAGGTGGGGACTCATCACGCTTACATGCCGATTCAACCTGCTCTTCTCAATCTCATCGATTACGCTCCTGCTGCCACAATTATCCCCACCATCTGTCTCAGGCTGGGGAGCCAGCCAACTTCTTCCCTGGCAGGAGAGATAATCTGCCACCACCATCTATGCCCTGGGCCTGTGGACCACCTCAAATAACAGGATTTACAGGATTTTAAATGTCTGGATACCAAATTGTGATCCAGGTGTTGGCATCTTTCCTGTGGTGGAGTCACTGAAAGAAGGTTGTGATTCAAACACAGGGTGAAAGGACACCCCAGTAGATAATACCACAGGGTGTGGACCGCCCACTTAATTACACACTCCTTCTTGATTGTGCTGTTCTTCGACTCTCTGACGGAGAGTTTTTGGCTAATGAACAGCATGGGGCGTTCCTGCCATTCAACGCCTGGGACAAAATGGCCCATAGCCCTCTGTCTGATGCATCAGAGAAAAGTCTGGTGAATGCAATAGCAGGCTTCCACATAAGGCTGCCTTAATTTAAGAGAATGCCCACTTACACAGCTCCATCCACTGGACCAGATTGGTTGCTGCCTTTTTTGTGAGGTCAGTCAATGAGCTGGTGATAGCAGAAAAGTTAGGCATGAAGTGCCTTTAATAGTCAGCCAGCTTCAGGAACTGCCTTACCCCTTGTTTGGTCTTAGGCCTCAGGCAGTCTACAATCATTGCCGCCTTATCAGATTTGGGTACGCATGTGCCTATGACCCAGTTGGAAGTCCAGATACCATACCTTTGCCCACTCAGTTGCACACTTCCTTGGGTTAGCTGTGAGCCCCTCATTTTAACTAACTGAAGTTCCACTCTTCCAATTTTCCTTCACGACATCCAGGATGTTACAAGACATGAGCCTATACTGTAATTCAAATGGAGAAAATCCCATGGAGGCTACTTCTTGTACTGTGAATAATAGGGACTCAACCCACTTATCCCAATTCCGAACATATTCGTGATCAAACTAATAGATCATGATTTTGGGTGTTTGATTAAACTGCTCCACCAAGCCATCAGATTGCAGATGTTAAAAACTGGTACGGATCAATTTAGCCCCCAATAATTTATACAGTCTGTGCAGTATATGTGACATTAAAACAATGTCCTTACCAGTTAGGATTTTCTTTTGGAATCTCAACTTGACAAATTAATGGAAGAGCACTTCTGCAACACTACATGGTGAAATGTGAAGCGACACTGCTTCAGGGTATTGCGTTGCATAGTCCACTGTTACCAATGCAAATGCCCTCATGCTATCTGGTCTAATGGCCCAATGAGGTCCATTCCAATACATTCAAAAGAGATCTTGAGCAAGGGATGCAGGAGCAATGGCACTTTTGGGGTGGGTGGATTCACAAACTGAAATTTACTGCAAGCCACACTCCACCGACATATAACATGCTCTTAGGAACCAACAGTTCAGTTACCTTCTCTTTCGTTTGAGTGTCCTGTGTCACTTGATATACTTTATCTTAAAAACAGGAAGATAGAGGTGTGTGAGTGCCATGTTTGGCTAGGTGAGACTATTGATAACTCTCACTTGGTTAAAAGCGTGTCTCAGAGTCTTGTTGTGCGTCTGACCCCAAGGAAGGAAGAGCCGAGCACCCCTACCTTTTGGGGTCCCCATGTCTTGGAGCTGACATTGACAGCCCCGACAACACAACCCCAGCTGATGCACAGCACAGCCCTTCCCTCGCTACCATCCACCATCCAAAAATTAAATCCTGAAGAGGACTAACCATCATCTCCATGCTATGCTTTTGTCGCTGAAATTTAATTATGACAGGCACCAAATGAACTGTATACTATCCAAATCCATGGATTGAATCAGGCTTGGCCAGTGTCACACTTCTCCATGAGCATCCATATCTGACAGGTGGTCCTTAGCTCCTGATTGAAGGCAAACTATTGAGCTTGCTACATGCCAGCAAGCGAAAGTGCCAAGGAGTTTAGGGAGAGACTCATGGGTAAGAAAGAGGAAGAGGTCCAGCTGTTGCTGCAGACCAATAGGGCCTGATTTGTTTCTCCCACATCCAGATTAGAGGTATCTCTAGATGACACTCACCTTTACCTGTTGTCCTTAGTTTTTACTATCTTAAAAAAAAATGCTACCTGCAGGCAACTATCATCATATTTTAAACTCAAGAATTTGACTTAAGTCACTGCTCCAATGATATGTATTCCACAGTACTGCTAGATTTTTTTTTTTTAATGGTTACCACCTGCCTTGTTTGCCCTCTCATTACTTTGTGTATTTAATCTTCTTTATTACTGTATTTCATTGTAAAGTCTTGTTATGCTCCTTGTTGATAATGAGAAACGATTTTTATTTTTTAAAAATGATTTTTATATTTTTTATTATTATATTTTTTATAATTGTACAGAAAACTGTCACTTTATTTGTATATACAATAAAGTTTATTTTTTTGTCTTTATAATATTTAGTAACTTGAATTTACCTAGGGGCATCCCTGCTACAGGCAATGCTTTAACTATGCACAACATTGTTAAGGCCAGTGCTCATTAGTAAAATAAGTCAAAGTTGGTAATGATCAATTAGTGAACTTGTATGTGGGGCATGGTTGGAAAAATACAGTGTCTGGAGTCTATATTGTCCTGGGAGAATGTCAACTTAAACAAAGCACTTTAACTTACCACATTAACAATAATAAGATGCTACACTTAATTCATGTGAACAAAACAGCACTTATATTAATTAATTTATGGATGGAATAAAAACAAATTTAAAGCAGTAGTTAGATAGTTGACATTCTTGACTACATATGCACTCAAGCTATGTATTTTTATATTATAATATATATGTATATATCTAAATTTGCCTCTAAAACAAAATCAATTAATGCTCTCAAGGCAACCTTAAATGCTCAAATTGCCATACTGCCAGATGATGAGTCACTGGAATTTAAATGTTAAATGTTGGGATATATCTTTGAACCCAAACAACAAAACACCTGTGTGGACATACAGTCCGTTTTCAATCCCATGGGAGTAAAGGCCAGCTCTCTGTATATAAATATGATGGTTTTGTGTAGAGATCATTTGGTCGTCAGTGTTCATATGAATGACCAAGCCAAGCAAGACGACAAGGCAGTGGAAAACCTGAAGCAGGTACCTACACTTTACCCAACAAATTCCTATGATTGGTCTAATTAAAATGATCACATGTATTTATCAGCTGCTATTTAGTCAATAAGAGTTAATTAAAAATCTAAATTAAGGCTACTTGATTGTTTAAAATTATGTCTGATTTACAGTGCCATGACTGAGGAATTCCAAGGAGCAAATTTTACACACATAAAGTTTATTTTTGTTGGATTCCCAGAGACTTTTGGATACAGGCACTTCCTTTTCCTGCCATTTGTACTCACCTACATTTTAATTGTTGTTGGAAATTCTTTAATACTTTTTGTAATTAAAAACACAAGGACACTTCACAGTCCAATGTACATACTTGTGTCTGCCTTAGCAGTGGTTGACATCATTGTACCTACTGCCATTGTTCCAGCAATGCTTCTGAGCTTTCTCTTTGACTTAAATGAAATAACTTTAGTTGGATGTTTAACACAAATGTTTTTCATTCATTTTTTTTCCTCAGTAGAGTCTACTATTCTTCTAGCAATGGCACTGGATCGTTCTGTAGCAATCTGTAATCCACTTCGTTACACAGCAATTATGAACTCCTCTATGTTTATGAAACTGTTGCTTTTTACACTGATCAGGAGTGGAACATTTATGTGCACTTTGGTTGGTTTGGCTGCATCTTTGTCTTTCTGTGATTCAAATATTATTCATCATTGTTACTGTGACCACATGGCTCTTGTTAGCCTCGCCTGTGGTTCTACTGTAAAAAATGCTGCAATTGGGGTTGCTGTGATTATTTGTTTTGTTGGAATTGATATATCTGTAATTTTTGTTTCTTATGTGAAAATCCTACATGTAGTGCTAAGAGCTGCAGCAGGTGAACAAAGATCCAAAGCAATTCATACTTGTAGTAATCATCTAATTGTCATGATGTGTTTTTATTTTGTAGGAAGTGTTACCTTTCTCTCCCGAAATCTTAATATTCCAATTCCAGTTGATGTTAATACCTTTCTGGGTGTCACATATATACTTTTTCCTGCATGTATTAATCCAATTATCTATGGTGTTCGAACCAAAGAGATAAGGAATGCACTGTTAAAAATATTTAAAATCAATGTAAATAGAATTTTCACTGTAAAAGTTTCAACTGTCAAGTTCTGATGCATCTTTAATTAAATTCAGTCAAATGTACACAGTATAGTTTACAGTTGCAGTAACTGCAAGTCTAATGTCACATTAGTTTTCAAAAGGTTCTGTAATCATTGATTGAATTTCACAATTTTGAAATATGTGAAAACTACTTTGTATTATGTTTTTTAATTATAATAATAATAAAAGAGTTGAAATTTTCAAGATATTTGAAATATGCATATATCTAAGAACTTTGCGATATAGCAGCAGGGATCTAGAGGATGCTTCTGTTGCCATGTGACAATTTGCCCCTGAGTGTTATTAACATAAATAATTAACATTCTGCCATTGGCACTAAACAATAACCACTTCTGATGTGATCTTAGCAGAGAATCTAAGCAAAATAAGTGTTCTTGTTACACAGAATTCTAAAAGTATAGATGTTCATATAACACTGCAAGTTTAGATGTATTGTGCAAGACATGTCTAGTGTTTGGCATTAGCTTTTAAAATAAACTAAAACAAAATATTTGTCAGCTGCTTGTCTTGCTACAATGTGTCATTTAATTCAGGCCTGCTCTGAAAACATATTTTGCTAAAACAATATATAGTAACAATGGCACTTTTGTAAGAGTGGGAAGCCATATTTTCTAGTTCAGTCTATATTCTTTGGCACATGGGAAATACTATGACTTGCAGTTATAATCACAAGAGGTAGAACAAAACTATATGATTATAATAATTTAAAATGCTTGACCTCTGGACGGCATCATTTACTCAACTTGAACAGTAAATAACCTGCAGTGAGTTTAATAAAGTTGTGGTGATATGAAGTTTATAACAGAAGTGTTAAAAAGAGTCATCAACACAAACCTTTAAAATAAGCTTATTCTGATACATTTTTGTTTGGGTCCTATATAATGGGCACAGTCTAGGCTAGCATTAAGATATGACACAGCCTTTATACAGTGGAATTAAAGGGTCCACCACTGATTCCTATCTATTTATTAATATCCAGAAGATCTGGCAAAAAACTATTCTGAAAAAAAAAATCATTTTATAGATAACAGGAAATTGCCTGTCTATTATAAATAACATATTTAAATAAATAAATAAAATTTTATGGTATAGATTTTATTAACAAGCAGGTTGTTTTTTTTTACTTCTTACTATTAGCATTTAGTCATAGAAATGCCTTTCATTTATACAGTGGAAGCAATAAATTAGCTGTGCATACTCCTGAGACCAAACAAGAACCGAAATGTCTGTAGGGAAAACTCATAAATTAAAACCCAATTGAATCATTTGCTTCATTTAAATCAATTCAATTCAGTATTATTTGTATTAGTGCTTTTAGCAATGGACATTATCCCAAAGCAGCTTTATAAATATAAAATGACCAGATTCACAACTTTATCTAAGAAGAAAAGAATTTTAACAAAAATCTTGACTAATCAAGTATGTTTTGAGACTTAAACACTGAGACTGTGTCTGAGTGCTACACACTAATTGGAAGATCGTTCCATAAGTATGGATGAGATATGGTTGATGTCATGGGCGTTGTCACCATTGAACATCAGTGGGACGAGACCCCCTTCACATTTTATTATTGTTCGTTTGGACCCCCCCACTTTTAATATAAAATATTATTAGTTCATCCAGCACTGTTTCTAATGCTTCATGAAAGAATCCATTCCACTTGATCGATAAGAGAATACAAATAACGCTGAAAATCCACTCCGGGTTGTCCGCATTACAGTGCAGAGACAGTAAAGGTGCATGCCAGAGGTCTGCACTGGGATTGGGTCCCGCTGGGTCCTGTGGGCCAGTTAGCTGGCTAATTAATGTAAGGAGATCTATCAGCTAGCTTAATGATAGCTATCATTTAAATCTGTTAATAATACACAAAAATGTAAGAAAAGCCATCTAATTAATTAAAAATGTTATGGGAGAGGACCCCCCCCCCATCTCATCATATCCATGTGTCCCTCCCACATTAAAAATGCTTCCAACGCCAATGGTTGATGTGATCTTTGTTGTTTAGTTCTATTATGCATTCTGGACTTTGCATTCTGGAAGTTTTTATTCATCTACTAGATCATCTAGACAGCAATTACAAGAATCCTACCTAAAGGACTCTATTAGATTAAAAAAAGAGTATTTCAGTATGAAAAAAACACCTCAAAATTTGCTGTGGATGGGCAACAATGGCCAAAGACCACATCCCAGCTAACAATTTCTTTCGTAAACAGTTGCATACCTTTGTGGATATAAATATCCAATATTAATGGCTTTCCTTTACTTGAAGATGAAATGTATTTGCCTGACTTTCTTCACAAATCTCCCAATGACATTACTCCCATGTAGGCACTGCCTTTCATTGTCCATTGATTTCACCTTAACCTTTAAACGGAAAAGAATGGTGAATCAGTTGTACAAAATAATTGAATGTTATTGCTTACCTTATTTGCACAGTAAAACCTTTCAAAAAAAAATTCTGATGTGTATTTCACATTTTACAAGTTGTATCTACCAGGATACGTTGACCTATTAAAGTGTAGAAAGAGTCAAAGTAGTAAACATTTTATTTAATAATGAAGAATTATTAATTTGTGCCATTTACATCACACATGCTAGTTTACTGATAACTGGTTTTGTTTTAAAATGTAGATGACTTTTGCAACCTACATTCAGAATGGCTCAATTTGAGCTTTTTGTGCTTTTGTACACCGAGGCCTTTGGCATCTTGATGATGCAGCAGTCATCCAGTGTAGATGGCTATATCAGCCATTTGCCAAAACATGAACCACAAATGGAATTTTGCAGGGGTACAGTACAAGGCCACCATAATGTCAGCAAGGTCAACTCCTCCCATATAAACATTGTATTTTGATGTATGTTTTGGAAAAGGAACTCCAGTCTTTCTTTTCTCATCTATGGAGAAATGTCTGATTTACACTTTTGCCTTGTTATGCTCTCTGTAGTAATGGCTGCCCCTTCCCCACCTCAGCAGAGTATGGTCATCCTTAAAGGGAATTTCTGTAAATTTATAAACCGTTCCTTTATTTCTGTAAATCTGCTTTTGGACAATGTCCATTGTTAAAAGCACTATACAAATAAAATTGCATTGAATTGAATATTGGTGCAGCAGGGTCTGATGTCTCAATATTTTGAAAGTGAATTAATCTTGAGAGGCATTAAAACCTTTATATTGGCATCACATTAGCTGTTTGGTATAATGTGTGCCTTTTGCCCAAAAATCATCCATAGATGGCATTCTCACCCCCCCTAGCTAATACCAACAAATGTCTTGACATCATCCTCAGTGGTATTAATGCTGGCTCCATTTGATTACAGCTAATTTGTCTGTTTTTTTAACTTTTGTACCAGCTCCTCCTTCTCTTCCTCATCAGAAGAACAATCCTCACTCTCTGAATCTGTCTCTCTCTGATGTCTGTAAATGATTTCCTTATCTTCATCACTGGACTCTGCATCTGAACTGCTTGCAGGGATCACCTATCAACGACTCTACTTTTTGAAGAAGCTTAGGTTCTTTAATGTGTGCATATTTTCTGGCCGTCTATTTTGTGTGTAAATTTCTTTGCAGCCATCTGTTTGAAAGCCAGCAACTTAAGGCCATGTGCCTTGTTTCTGTAGTTATAGCTTTTGCCCTCAACTTGTTTCAAGAGGAAAATGTTGAACCTTAATCAATGACTGACCCTGAAACACCATATATTACCTTAGGCTTAGCCCTAACTCTGAACATTTACTAAAGCCCAGCATTAAAAATGTTGCTTTCAAATACCTTGTGCCACAAAGCGTTACCATTACCCAAAGTTGCGATGAAGAACACTGCTGTGTGCTGAGAGGTGGAGTCTTCTTCCTCTGCCTGTGACTATGTGACTATATATACTTTTCGGGGAACACAAAGAATGATGGAGCAGATATAGTAGTTTGTATATAAGCAAATCACCTAAAACAGCTCAGTGTCCTCCACTGCTAAAGAATTGGGACAGAAAGTGTTTGGCCCACTTAACTGGTGCTTGCCTGCCAAATACCTTTTACTCACCAGCTTGTAGACACTTTACCATAAAAAATGAATTAATTATAGTGTTTCTGAGATGCTTGTCCTTTGGGCAGGTACTCTCATCTATGCAGAGGACTTTAGAAGCTTTGTAAAAGTAGCTGTTGGGTTTTACTAGGGCCTTCTATACCAGCTATATAATTTAACTGAATTATCAGACCTATACAGATTTCTAGTGGTTTTCAACCTTCTTTCACAGTGATGAAGTCTGTATGCTCCTTAAATGTAGATTCAATTAAAATGTACATATATCCATATCCATATATCCTTGCCCACATCTAGTGATCTATCTATCACTTTATGGCTTTTATTTTTAAAATGCACACTGAAATGTAAGACTTTATACACACAGATATGTGCTGTTCTTATTGATGTGTTGCCACTAAATCAATTTTTAAAATCCAGCTTTCAGATCTGAGTGCCTTTAGCCAAGGGGATGAAGACATATCTAAATATGATTTTGATTTTTAAAAGCATGTTTTGCTTGGCCATTATGCATTAGTGTGTAAATTAGTGGGCAAAAGACAATTTAATTTGTTTTGAATTCATTCTATAATACAATAAAATATGTAAAAACTGAAGAACCGAATGCTTTCCATACACCTGTCTCCAGTCTACGCAGTTCCCCACAGACTGCCATTGGGTGTCAATCCCTGAATTTATCTGCTGAATGTTTAATTTCCCATCTGGTCACTATGAAAACCACATAGATTTTTCAGCATTATCAAAGGCTTGCAGCTTTCCCACATTCTCGTATATTTGTCTCATACGTTTGTTTGTATTTTTCACTGTGTTTGACACTTTTTTTTCTTTGATGCTGATTACGATCCTCATTTATTGTATTTACTGGTTACAACCTAGACTGTTTTTGACATTGTTTTGTGCATCATACATTTTTTAGAGATACAAAAAAAATCATTAATCATTAATTGCAATTTATTGCAAATTGTGATCATCACATGTAAATAATAAAAAAAAATATTATTAAATTTGTATTCCTATTATTATACTTGTATTATAATTGTATGATTTAAAATGCATTATGAATTGAATAAAGACACATGATATGTTACAATATGTTTAATATGTAAAGATATGCTACTTAAATTTTTTTATTCATGTTATTTATTAATTTAGGTATGTATGTATGTATGTATGTATGTATGTATGTATGTCTTTATTTATTTATTTATTTACTGCTGGATTTAGGAATGTGCGTTCATATATTGTAGATAGCTGGTGTCTATCAGAAAATTTGTATTTAATTCATAATATTATTATAATATAATAATATAATTAATATAATATAATTACTTCATGTAATTATAAACTAGGAAGATAAAAATGCTTATTTCAATTTCATTATTTTCAGTGCACTGGCTGGCTTGGACTATTTGACTCGAACACAATGACCATGCATTTAAAAGTTTTAATAAGTTTGCTTGTGAAATATCTTGTAGTTGTTAGAACATACTTATATATGTTTATGTATATATGCAAATGTAACCTTTTGTAGAAAATTGCAGAAAAAATAAATTTAAACAATATACTCTAACAGAGTCTAGAATGATATATTAATTGTGCTATTAGATACACAGTGTCAGTTAATAATCCCTTTTGTTATGTTTTTATTATGGCTGGGTTTTGAGAAACAAAATGACATTGCATATTTGCGGTTCATACCACAGGTGTACACATTAATCCTTTAATCAATTAATCATTAATCAATAATAAATCCAGTTGTCCATTGTTGTCCCTATTAGTTCTACAAAGAGCTTTTAATACAAATATATTAACAAGATTAATGAGCTGTGCGTACACCTGAGACCAAACAAACTCAGATGTCCAGAGGGAAAAATTATCATTATCATTTCAAAACCAATTAAATCACTCACTAATTAAAAAAAACTTAGCTACTTTATTACTGCTGCTACTTTAAGTGTTTATACATTTTATTTAATAACTATAGAAAATTATTGTGAAGAAATATGGCCAACAGCAAAATTTACATTTAGACAAAGCTTATGCATACATCTGCCTTTAACGTTGTAATGGCCATTGATTAAGGGATAAACAAACAAACATTAAAAATAAGAATACCACTGGATATAAAAGCAAGAAATTCTACTAAATGTCTGAGCAAGTTTCTTTATCACCTTTGTTTCTGTGTCTGTTATTCCAAAACACTGGAAAAAAAGGAGCATAAATAAAAGTTCTGCAATAAATCATATTACTTTAATATCCACAAAATATGTATCTGGATAAATATTTCTGGTCAGATATATCAGTAATGGTAAGATTAGAATGTGTGAATTTGGTGTTATGTACAAAAATGCTCATGACACGGTTTTCACAGATTCTGCTACAATTAAACTAATTAAAAAACAAATTTACATAATTATTAAAATTAACATTTGAGAACATCAGAAAGTCGAAGTCAAAATGCATTGATTTTATTTATTTTTAGAAATTTAATCAGGTTTATCTTAATTTCTTTTGTTCGTAAACCATAGATAATTGGGTTTAAGCAGGCAGGAACAAGAAGATACATCAAAGTAGTTAGGACACGCAAATCTCGTGGAAGTGTGTTTACCCTATACCCAGTAAATGTGGTAACAGCGCTGACATAGGAAACTAATATACTTATTAAGTGAGTGCTACATGTTTGTATGGCTTTTTGGCGAGATGTGCCAGAAGGAGAATGAAATATCACAATAAATATAGCGACATAGGAAGACAGTATAAAAACACAGTCAGTACTTGGAATGCTAAAACCTATTATACCAGCTAAGTAATTTTTAGACACATCTCCACAGGCCATATTAACAACTGATGTATGTTCACAAAGGCAGTGGTAAATTAGGTTTGATTTACAAAATGGCAATGGTGCAACAAGAGCAACCATTCCAAAAACATACACAAAATTGCGTATTACCCAAATAGAGCAAAAGATTAAGGAGTTAGAAATATTTACATACATTTGGTATCTTAATGGGTAAATAATAGCAAAAAACCTGTCAACAGCCATCCAAAGTAAAATGCTTGACTGAAAACAACCTGCTACATGAACAACAAACATTTGAATGAGACATTCACTTTTAGTAATTAAATTTGAGCCAAGCAAAAAACTCTTCAGCATCCTGGGAACAATGAATATTGGCACAGCCCACCCAAGAGCAGCAATTAATGCAATCAGAATATACATGGGAGCATGCAAAGTGCTCTGCTTTATAATTACCAGTACCATAACAGAATTAGCTATGAATGTGAATACTAAAATTATGAAAAAAGGGATAAAGAGAAGGGGTCGATATCCTTGGAGATCTGTAAACCCAATTAAATGGAAGTCATTATGTGAGAAATTGTAGACTGATCCGTAATCCATTCCTTGAATATAACTGTGAAACCTGTAAAGCGAAATAGTTGTTGTCATTCAGTGCTCACAGCATGCAAAAAATGTATGTATTAATAACACGGGATTACCAGTTGTTATAAATAGTGTAAATAAACACATCTTGCTTAAAACTACCAATAAATAGGAGGTAAACAAAAGAAAATCTATTAATACTGATACTACATATCATAAAATCCTATTTAATGAACAGAAATCCATACCTGAGAAGGAGTGGTGTAATGTTCTAGTCTATGTGTGGTTTGCCCCCCTTTTAAAGAGCACCCACCTGCAAAGCATTGTCTTTTCTTTTTTTTTTTTTTTTGCTTTATTGTTGTCTCCATCTTTAAATATACAGTGAGTTTAAATATATTAAATATATTCCCTTTTTTTGCACACTATTTTTTATAACAACTAAACTACTACATTTAGACACTACTCGCAAGCCAACTTTTTTAGGTGCTGCTGGGCACTTTTAAGGCACTGTGGATAATGTTTTACTTGCCATGTACTTTAGCCACTGAAGCACTGTCCACAGGCCACATCATGCTCATAAAGATGTGGCTGCAACCTGGATCAGAGGCCTTTCTAGAGCTGTTTCAGTAAGGCAAAACAGTGTTGGGCTGGCAACATGGTGAAGTAAGCAGACATTCTTGTGGTGCCCAACACCCCACAGTAAGGGTAATAAAAATGTTGGTCTGGGACCCCAATGTGTCATATGCTGACATGACAATACATACCAGGCTGTGGCAGATTCTGTTTGTATACAGACAGCACTTCACCAAAACCTGGTTCAGGGTGAGACACTGGGTAGAGCACATAGAGTGTGTATAAAAGTGAGGTAAGGTATATAAAAGGACATGCAGTAATACCCCTTTGTGACCATCATTATTCAATTCCAGGGCCAAAATCATAGCATAAAGGTGGCAGTTAGTCCTCACTAATTCACTATTTTTACAGCAGCTTTTCTGTATGGTATCTGGGCTTTCACTTGGACCATTAGAAGCTGTGTCCCTAAATTAAAAAGACAGAAGTGATTGTGGTCTGCAACGAAAGACAGTTCCTGGCGCTGGCAGGCTAAAACTGTGGGTTTGTACCCAATTAATCAGATGTCACCATCCCTTTGACTAATCTTACTAAAAAAGTATGTGCCAGATCTGGTTCAGTGGCAGTGGTGGACAGTAACGAAGTAAATGTAATTCGTTACTGTACTTAAGTAGTTTTTTTGTGTATCTGTACTTTACTGGAGTATTTTTATTTTGGGTGCCTTTTACTTTAAATTCACTACATTTGAAAGTCAAATATCTAACTTGGAGAGAAAATGGAAGAAAATTCATACTTGTCACAGCACCCCTGGCCCTATTTTTTTTTAAAAAATACACGAGCAGAAACAGTAGTATGGCATCAAAATAGAATCAAAAGTTTTGCGCACCAAAAAACTAAATCTGCCCATTCTCAATCACAAAGTCTCATTTATGGGTTACAGATTTCAGTTTCTGGTGCGCAAAACTTTAGATCCAGTTTGCTTTTTGCTGTGCAAAACGTTTGGATCTATTTCAATGCTTTGAATGTTTCTTTTCTGTAGAGAAAACAGTTTGTTTAATTAAACCTAAACTTGTAACTAAGTTGCCAGTAAATCTTAATCCAAAACGTAATT
>JAOVVF010000048.1:16409159-16423139 GCA_028565595.1 Duopalatinus emarginatus
TTAATAATCTGTTAAAAGGGAATGTATGAACTGTGAGTGAAAAGGCTGTGTTGTATTCACCTGTATCCTGCCAGGATGTTCATAAGTGTAGACTTTCCTGCTCCTGAGGGCCCCATGATGGCCACCAGACCTCCACTGGTAAAGCTGCCAGAGATGCCTTTCAGAAGGGTCTTGAAACCTAAGATGGACGAGAACAGGTCAATGGGTACCTGTGAAAAACATTTCCCAGCATTCACAACAGGATTCTGTATTGTCTCCCTATGTAAGGCCCTACCTGAATAAAAGATATTCACTTAGCACCTCCTCCTGATATAAGTGGTTCTTTGTGAGTGAGGTAAAAGAAACCATTTGTTTTACAGCTTTTGTGTTTCTTGAATTTTTTTGCATGATTGCTCCTGTGTGCCTTTTTGTTCCAGGATAATGCTCATTCTTACTTGTTATATGACCCGTGTGATCCCCCCCCCCTTCTCCCCCAGTTCTACAAATCTACTTAGTTTTGTCAAGTTTGACAATGCATTCCGAATTTGAACCAAGGTTCAAATGTTGTATGTTGAGACATTTCTAAAGACTTTTTCAGCAATTGACATTTTTCTATAATTCATGAATGTACATTGTATGTATGTATGTATGTATGTCTATATGTAGTATGTTGGTGCATGTACTATACTCAGTACCAATATTCAGTAAAAACAAGAAGACAAAAAGAAGATGAAAAAAAAACAAGAGAAAGATTTCTCCTCATCACTCTCACCATCATGAAGATGACAGAATACATCAATCAAATAATAATAAACATTAGCAAGTTGTAAAAAAATGCCCTATGGTAACCTGTTATTTGTCTGGCTGCAGTGCTAATCCAGTTGATTTTAGTGGATGCAAGCTTAATTGGATTTGTAGTCTCAATCCGTCCGACACAAATATCTCTGACCTTCGCTGTCCTGTTTTAATGTGGGATCTCATACCACCACTCGAGGTGGATGAGTTTGCATACTCATAGCCCTTTATGTCATTAAAATAACTATCGTCAGTAAAACAGAGAATAAATGGACAGTCAAAGTAGATACAGGCAGCATGTTGTGTGAAATAAATAGTGGAGGCATTTGTGTAGATGAAAAGGGGCTTCATTCAGGCAGTTCCAACAGTAGACAAACAAAAAAAATAAAAGCACCAGGACTAAAGTTAACCACACACACAACAAAATCACTTAAAGTGATCACATTAAGTCTCAAAATGTCATTGGGTAATATTTTAGCTATAAGCTGTTGTTTTCTCTACTTATATCACATATAAGGTGTTTAATATTATTTATATATTTATTTCCTATATACGTCTGACAAGTGTTTCTTTTTGATATTTTAAATGTTAGGTGTGTGTTTTGTGCTAGCAGGAGAGTTATATAACAACTCTATACCTATGGTTTTCCACAGAGACTACATGTGCTTGATTCTGAACAGATCATCTGTCATCTGTGCACACTAATTAATCTGCTTGGTATAGAAAAAAATCTACTCTTAGCCAGACCTCAGCTGATGTGGTGCAGCAGGTGGTAGCATTTGTTACAAGTACGACACACACTATAATTATAGTATTGAGGTGTGTACCACCACATTAATGCACATAACATTTAAAAATAACCAACATACAAAATTAAAATTTTGTTTTTAAAAGTAACAACTGTCTTTTGGAGGGGTTGTTTAACCTACTTGTACCACACTTGTGTAATCTTTAAACAAAAATGTCACAGGGAGTAAATACTGTAAATACAACTGTGCTATTTACAGCATCTGGTACCCTGTGCCACATCACCAATCTGCTTCTTGCCCCAAATGAGGTGACGCCCCATTTACAAGTTATACAAATCAATGGAAACATTTGCATGTTATATTTTGTGTGTTGTCAATGATGGCAACATATAACTAGAAACTGCTCAGTACTGCCAGATGAGCATACCTAACATTTCAACAGCTTTTTGGGGTTATGATTTGAGTAGGGGTTAGGCACAAGGGTAACGTTCAGGTTTGGGGTTTGGGTTAGGGTTAGGGTGGTTCAACAAAGGTTTACTAATTGTTTCTTGAATCTGTGATTACACAATGGTGAACATGCGTGTATAGGCTGCTTTTGAAATATTACAAATACTCTCTGTACCCTCTGAGGTATCTTTTACAGAAGCTGGACAGCAATGCTCTAGAAAAGAACTTCAAACGGCGGTTGAAAAAAAGGTGGACCAGAAAGGGCAGAGGTATGTGGGCTGAGGAAATAATACATTTTTTTAAAAATAACTTGAAAAAAAATAACCCATTACTATCTCAGACTATCTTTTTTTGGAGGCAAACATGATCCTGGGCCTTTGGGCTAAGCCCTGGGTGTGCAAAATATGTGGCTCTGCTCTTGCTTAACAGCTGGATTAAGCTTTTTCCAGCCTTGGTATATAACGTTTATGTAATTACTTTTATCCAGAGGTAATTGAAGAGGCCCAATCCAACCTCTGTGCACATAACTGAGGTTAATACAGTTTGTTGACCGACTGTTACTGTGAGCACGGATCAGGGTTGCTGACACTACTGTAGCCAGATCTCACTTTCCACTAAGTATGGATTACAAAGATTTGTTAGACAGCTCAAAGGCACTGGATACAGTTGCATTCTGTTAGGGATGAGGAGCTAGTAAAGGACAGATGTTGTAGATGTTTGGTACAATTTAATAATAGATAACTCCTAAATAAATAAGTGTTTTGTTTTTTTTGTTTGTTTTGTTTTGTTTTTGTTTTTTTTGCTAAATTTATAAACAGAGCTTTAATTGACTGGAAATAACCTCATTAAAAAAAACAATTGGCATAAATTCATTATTATATGTAAGTGTTACATATAATAATACATATAATATTATGTATGTTACAGTACTGTTGCCTATAGACTTGGCATTGAGACATCTACACAGAACATTCAATGTTCATATGAAATAAGACTAACAGTAATGTGATCATAATAAATGTATTAGCAACTGGAAAGATGGTGTTATCCTAATTCTCTGATCTACATGTAGTTCCAGCATTTATTTGCTAAGACTTCCACAGGATGGTCCTCCACACTAAGTTTTCCCACTGACATTGCTGACCATTTTTATGCAAGCTCTATACCAGCCTCAGGGCTTTATCTCTGAAGTTGTATGCCTAACTATTAACACTGGCTTTTGAGAAGCCATCTATAAAAAAATAATTCTTGACTTGAAAGGTGAAGGAGACCCAATTGTGTACCCAAATATGTGAGTCAACCAGTCACAGAAACATAATCATGAATATTTTATAACAACACAATTGTGTACTCAGAAGTAATATGACTACATATATTTGGCATCACAACACATACTACAGAACAATATCGAAAATGGATGATGAATAGAGGGAATAATATGTATGCTTTTATGGCACGCACATGCAGGTTAAATCATGGAATCATATATCATGTTCTAGGTCGCCTGTTCTTGGGCATTGTATGCGCATTGTATAACATTCTTGCATGCCAATTACTGAAAGCGCAGGGAATTCTTTTAACTATCAAGACGTAAACAACACAATCATTCTGGCCATTCTTGAGTTCAATGGTTCAAAGACCATTGTAAATAAACCACTTTTCAAATATAATGCAAAACTTCAGCACCCAAAATGAATCATATAAAATGAAACTGGACAACATAATTTGAAACTTCTTTTAACTCATCCTAATATTAAGCCTCTTGTTGCTCTCTATAGCTTCTGTATTAAATTTATCATTTATTGCAAAAGATCAATAACAAATGTATTATTTTCTTTTACCTGCACATTTCCTCAGCCTGATTATATTTGCATGGTGTCCAGATTACCAAAGGACCAATCAGAAATATCCATTACATTATCCATTACATTATCTCTACTTTTAGTGAAACCAAAAAACCTGAACTCATTTCTTCCTGTTCCTTCAGCTTCTTTATGACCAGAGCCACTGTTGGAGCTTTGTAGTCTGTATTCATTAAATTAAATGATACCTTTCTTTCTCCACCATGGTCCCTCAGGAACTGAGTATGAGAGGTCTCTGAATTCTATATTTACTGCTGGTCTGCGGGGCAGGTAAGAAAAGCGCTGTGCATCTGTTAGGTTGTTCTCCACTTTTTTCAGATGTGCATGTAACAGTGGGGTCTGCTGGCTGCCAGTATGATTGGTCACTGCATCGTCAATTGAAACACACACTGTCCTGGTGTCCAACATGAGATCAGGAGGTCCATTGGTGTTCTGAGATTGGAAAATAATAAAGATTGAAATCCTATACAACAGGTTATTTAAAAAAAATCACAGCACTAAAACTATACTATTTTTCTGAACAGTCAGCGTGATTACAGAAACATTAGAACTCCTTATGTATGGTGTGTGCCACTAGCAGTGTTCAACACTATCAGAGAAGTGCGGACTGCTATCTGCAATGGGAGATGCAGGTGTCTAATCCCTGTTTGTCTGGTCACAGAAGACACATGGGGTTACGATCAGCCATTGTTTAAGCAGAAGGAAAACATCCAGTCTTCAGCTTATGCTTGACTGAATATCATGTTCAGATGAAAACAATCTACTTGTGTCATATCACAGAATGGTCCTCTGAAAATTAATATGTTTTGTGGGGTTTTTTTTCTATGTATAGCATATCACTAATCAAACAATTACACAGTCTACAGTGGATATAAACACAACAACACCAGTGTAATACAGTGGATATGAGAATGTAGGTGCACACATAAGAGGTTGTACACAAACATGCTGAAGTGTGTAGTATTGTATTAAATATTTAAAATGAAAGTATTCTTATATAAACAGTTATATAACACAATATTTATTCATATGCAGTTTTCTAGTTTTGTTCTTTATTTCCAGTCTTAAAGGAGGTAACTTTAGTTCATTACATCAGCACAGACACTATTGAAACAGCTAGTGTTTCACAGTTTCAGGTATCTTACAATGGTACACATTTAGAGGATCTTATCTAACCAGATATAAACAGTCACAGAGATCAACACTGCTTGTGTTTCTTACCATTATGATAGAGTTGGTCACAGTAGTGTTGCTGACTGAGAAGGCTGCCATAAAATATGCCATTCCGACCGACTGCACACCTGTGTAACTGACCAGGTGGGAAGAAATCTCGCGCGTGATCCCTCAGCGCGCGCGCACTCTCTCACGCGCTCTGGCTCGAGCCTGCCGTGATGACGTCACCGACAGGCTAGATGGATGCTGCCGAAGCTCCTTAAAAAATCATGGCATGCTTTCTTTATCATTATACAAGAAATACAATGGTAATTTTGTAATAGTAATGTTATTTCTTGATTAAAGTGGGATGTCAGGCTGTGTTGAAACTTCAGGTCACACACATCTGTTATAGAAAACATCTACTTAATGCATTCACAACACGTTTTATACCAATATAATAATAATAATAAGGTTACAAAAATCATAATGTAATTATATGGTCGTCACATACATACATATATATATATTACAATAGAAACAACACCACAAAAGTTCTCTGCATCTCCTCACATTGGCCAAACACATGCAGAACAGATCCGTACATTAGTTTATGCGCCCCCTCGCGGACGTTCTTGCAAATCACATTTCCCAGTATTAGGTGTGTCTACCTATTGCTTTTCCCCCCAGTAGTCCCAGGGCCAGTTTGAAAAGTAGATGGTTAGTTTTACTGAGCAGTTTTTACTGTCATTCCAACCATATACAGTGTTGTACAGTACACATTGAAACAAAACAACATACCTCCAGAACCTAGTAGTGGGAGCAGCAAGGTGCATTTGTGTGCATTTTGGTGTAAATGTAAACATTATAGACACTGTAAACACTGTATACTGTATTTTAGCAGCAGTACTAATGTTATCCAGTTGGATTAACATTAGCAGTAGATGTGTAGACAGGTGAGGAGGTGTGAGTGTGTATGTGTGTTCAGTCCAGTCACTGATGTTCATACCAGATTGTTCAAGAGTCTGCTTTGGATGCTTCGGTACTTTTTTTTCAGACAGTAAGAGGGTGAAGAGTGTGTGTGAGAGTTGTGTGTGGTCATCCACAATGCTGGTTGCTTTGTGGATGCAGCGTGTAGTGTAAATGTCTGTAATGGTGGGGAGAGAGACACAAGTGATCTTCTCAGCTGTCCTTACTATCTGCCGTAGGGACTTGTGATCCGATGCGGTGCAGTTCCCAAACCAGGCAGTGATGCAGCTGCTCGAGATGCTCTCGAGGATGATCTTGGAGAATCAGCCACAGTTCATCAGCACATTGCCATTCTCACCTAAATCACCAGATTGCAACGTTATCAAACACATCTGGAATACTATGCAATGCTGGTTGCACACCAGTCTACTTGGTACTTCTCCCATGGGGCAGAGACTTCACAAGCTTGTGGAAATATTATGTAGGCAATAAACGCCATACTTCCTGCAGAATGGTCCACAGATCTATTGTATATAAAAGTGCATTGCATGGCATTCCAGATGTGTTTAATAACGTTGCAATCTGGTGACTCCAAACCCCAAACTCAGACACCCATAATTTGACATCTCTAGATGTTTCTGGTGGTGCATGGTCCTGTTGGAAGATGTCAAAATCATCATGATTGAATAAAGGACATGAATGGGTGTAACTCCTCAGAAAGAAAGCACATAGCTTTCACCGGTTAGAGATGTTTGTAGACAAACCAGGGGTCCCATGGAATGTCAGCTAAACAACTCCCAGTCCGTTATGGAGCTACCACCAGCCCATGTAGTTTACATAGTTTCTTCTGTACCAGTTTTTCTGACACTTTAGTTAGATGATTAATTTTACTAAGCATCAGGAGAATGTGCCACAGTTCATCGGGAAGGTTTGATCAGCACACTCAGGAGCGATCATTATGTTTTTGTTTGTTTGTTGTGTTTATTGTAAGTTATTTCACATTTAATAGGTTGCTTTCTTTACTGACATTATTTTTTGCAGTGTTTAGAAATCATTTTTTTGTAGAATTCATAAAATAAAGATCTATAACAACATTTGTACAAAATGTTACATTTTTAATTGCTTAATTTCCAAAACCATTGTGATTATATAAAGATCCTAAATTACACAACTTTTTACAACTTTGTCCCTGTCCAAGTAAAATTTGTTGTTAAATGAAAAAGGTAATCTTCCATTATGTTTTCTAACCATGTTTATGTGTAGGAGGGGTGTCTGGTCACAAGGGACTGCATGTGCCTCTTTTGCTGTTGCTGTGGAATCTGAAACTTTTTTGCTGATGAAGCGTCTCGCCCACCACAGCAGCATCAATGCATGTTTATGTAGGTTTGACAGTTTAACCTGTACCAACACAAACACAATGAATATTAACAAAGGGAAACTGATATTTCAGATAATGTGTGTAGGATAAGTGTAAGTGAGGGGAATATGGTATTTAAACTGAATCATTATTAAAGAAAAGCATATAATGACCATTTACACTGTGCAATTAAAGAGAATACAGATAAAAGATCATTTAAATTATGCCTTAGAATATAATATTTAATATCTAATTATGTGCACATAAAAACATGTATATAACCTCTTTGTTGACTTGTCTTTAATGCTTTTCTCTGCAGTTTCTCAGAGCTCAGTTTAGTGTTTCTGAACAAAATGTAAGAGAGAGAGATTACTACTAAGCCTCTCCTACCCACCCCTCCCCTATATGGGTGTAATAGTGTATAAATGGGCCTGGCACAGGCAGCTATGATGCATTAGATTGGAAATTTTGGCCTAACAACATGAAAACATTGGGGTTGATCATCTTTACTATACTGCTGCTGACAGCTAGCAAAGGTATAACAAGACATGTTTGAAGTAACAGATCAGAAGCTGCTCATTAAGGTTGTGTTAAAAGATGATCAATGGATTTCCTTACATTACCTGAATGATGATTCTGCTTTTCAGCTAATGATACAGATGTTCATGGCTGGACATGTGGATTTCGAGGGCTTTGCAGAAAGCACTGCTATGCCCAAGAATACATGGTGGGTTACCATGGCTGTCCTCAGAGATACAGGTACTACAATATTTAAACATCTATTATTATCACAGTAAATTTCATTTCCCATGCAAATGGTAAATAGCTAATGTTTACTAACCAACATATTACTAACATTATTGGTAACCTCCCTACGCCAAGCTTAAAAGTTCAGATGTTCTCCATTTCTGCTCATTTCCAGATGCTGTGCTTTAAGATTCTAACCACTAGCAACCAACAGCGTTCACTCCCATCTTGTTTGTTGTTTTGCAGATCTTACTTAATTTAGCCTTAAATGGCATTTACACTCACTCATTATTAAAGCACCTTATCCATTTATGGTGTGTTGTGTCTATCCCAGCACTTACTAAACAGAAGGCAGGGAAATACCCTAAACAGACAATCAGTCTACCATAGGGCAGACACACAGACAGACACATACCTAAAGAAAGACAAACATCTTCAAATGGCCTGACTGCATGTCTTTTGACTGTGGGACAACGCTGGAGCTCCCAGAGGAAATCCATGCATATGCGAGGAGAACATGCAAACTCCACACAAAAAGGACCACACAGCCAGAGAACACAACCTGGGCCTTTCTTGCTTTGAGACAAGAACACTACCGACTGCACCATTGTGCCACCGATATCTATACACCTTTCTCTGCTTATACATATACCTGTAGGTGATCATGTGAATGGTCATTTTCAGGAGAAAACAGAATGACTAAATGACTAAATAAAAAGTTATTCACTTTGGTCCTGAGGTCAGACTCCCCACATCATAGTTTCTTGTTCCATTTTGTTTGCCCTCCCCAGTATTGGTGAAGTATTGCTAAGCATTTTATGCAGCAGTTCACAATTCTTTAGTTTATAATTAATGCTATTTTGTATAATTTTTTATGTAATTTTGTATAACTTATTTATGAGTACTCTGTAAAACTAGTGTTTTGCCTGTGGTCTGATTTAACAGCAATAAGGGTTGGAGTAACACTATTAAACATGCCTATTACATACCCAGTCTGCCTTCTGTTCATGTTGCAATAACATACAAATGCATTTTAAGCAAAGTTTAAATGACATGTACAAGATCTGACTTTAAAAGAGGGTGTTTGCAGACAAATGTCTATTAATTGAAATGTTTTATTATTATTTTAATTACTTTAAGGGCTAGGAGGAAACGTTTAGAGAGAAGTAAAGCATTTCAGATCACAGGATAGCTCAGTTTAAAGTCACCCACATAAACAGTCAGTCAGCATCCACACAGCAATGCCTTATGGGCACATACTCGATCATGTCTGCATACAATGAAGTACAATGAAGGAAGGACACACTCATTGGTGACCATTGATGATCAATTCACTACAAAACCTAAATAAATGAGATCATAAAGCTGAGGTAATAACATACAGCATTTAGCAAATGCTCCTATCCAAAGTGACTTACAAAAGTTAAAGTAGCCAGACCTAGAGGATACAGCTAAGCAGTATCTTTACCTTCTGTTTATTATTTATACCTATTTGTTAATGTTAATTAAGGTAATGTTAAATAATCAGTTTAAAGTCTAGGAATGCTTGTAGGGACTGTGGGGTGTCCTCAAATATGTTAATCATTGATAATTCACCTTCTAATGAAACATTTTCACCCCTCATTTTATGAATAGCAGTTAGACACTCATCACATATTAAATTCTATAAATGTATAAATTAAATTGACTACAAAATCCTCATATATTTTACAAACAAAAGTGAAGTAAAAAGAATAAGAGTACAGTAACAGTTAAAAAGAGACAAAAGCTTTATTTTAATTATATGCTTTTCTGACAAACAGCAGCACAATAATAGCTAAAGCAGTGAATTAAATGACGAAGGCTGCAGATATTCCGTAATTCCGTAACTGTAATACAAATAAAATTGTATCCAGATGTATAAGTCTAACCATTATGAAATAAATAAATTTCATATCATTTTTATGACTGATTTGAAATAAACAAAGCCACAAATATGGCTGTGTGTGGTCATCTGGGGTCCCTTTCATATCTTCCCATGCTTCACACAAATAATAAAGTTATAATATATATACATATATATAAATATGTTCAAGAAAAATGGATCCAAGGGGTTTATGCCAATCATTTTAATGAATCTTAAGCAAAAAATAAAGGTAATAGAAGCAAAACTTCTTAAAAAAAAAAAAAAAAAAAAAAAAAAAAAAGGCCTTCCAGTTCTGGGACAATGGGACATCGCTGGAATAAAACACTTTTTTTAACCGTTGCTGCTTATGAAGTATACTCAATATTTAGTTCACCACTGATATACCCCATTATGAGAAACAGCCCATCATCAAAAAGATTTACTGAAGAACATTTTGACTTCACGCAGAACGTTGAACCGAGACATTTACTGTAACTCAACCTTTAGGTATGAAAAATGTGATAACATGACAATCTTTATACACATTTCATGACTAACTGCTAACATTTGACAGACAAAAACATTAGACCAGACAACCACCGCCTGCCTCTGGTATGCTGGTACACTGCGTTACTGTTCAACTTTACTTAGATTTCTTCTCCATCGTCAGTGTGTCATGAAGCTTTGAGACACACTTTTCGTACTGGTCCATCACCAATGTTCCATTTCCATCAAAGAACACACTGACCGACTTTGTGAAATCAGTTGTCCTAGACTGCTTGGTTTTTCCATCTATAAAGGTCGCCTTCAGTGTGTACTTATCATCAAACCTACAAAAGATAGTTCCAACATTTAGAACATACTTTCAAGCAAACAATAATCAAAGCTAATTCAGAGCAGGGTTAGAGGGTAAAAACCTTTTAAGACTTGATGAAAGCTGCCAGGTGTGATCCGGGTCCATGCCAGTTGGGTCTTTTTGGACAGCTACCAGGAAGATGTTTTTCTCTTTGTACGAGGTATACAAGGTTAGGATGCCCATCATTATGAAATATGTGTGAGGTCATTAAGGAAACAAGAGTGAACGCACTGAATCTAGACATTATTCTAAAAATATTTTAAATTAAACAATTCAGAATTAAAGTCAAATCTTAATGTTTGGGGACAAAAGCAGACATGATCAAAAAATGAAAAATAGACTGTAAATATATCATAGGTTTAAGCAGCAAAGGATATGAAACTACACAGCAACACAGGACTGGTTTGGACTCAGGGAATGGGTGCAGATAATCCCAAATTAAGGCTACAATGGCAAAAAGGCAGGAAATTGTGCAAATAAAAAGACGTCCATCGACAAGGTTGAAGTTCTCAACGTAACCATACTTCTCAATGAGTACCTAGGAACAGGAGAGAAATGAAAGTAAGCCAAGCATAGATGAAACCTGACCCTAACAAAACACAATCACAAAAACAAGTTTCACTTGCCTTCTTAGCTGCATCGTCAAGGGAATTCTTCACAGCTGCGCCATCCCATTTGTCAATCTTGACAGGCTTTTCATCAATCTTCCACTGAAAACATACAGATACACACTGAATGTTTTGTGCAAACACTTACCCACTAGATCTTCCATAACTAAGAAACATCTAACTAGCTAACAAACACATAATGCTTTAACATTACATGATAAATGCAGTGCCATGCATCACTGACATGACAAATGCTGGATATTAAAATGCATCAATCGAATATTTCAAATGAAGGTCAAGTATATAAGATAAACAAATCCAAGACTTTTATTTTATAGTTAGAAAGTTAAGTATTCTACCTAGCCATATGGATCGCATGGCTAACGGTTAAAACCGTTACATCTCGTTAGAGAGAGAGGAGTGCTCCGTGTTCATCTGAGGCACCTTATGGCATGTTTTATCACACAAAACTACAACTTACTCTAAAGGTTAAACGTAGATCAACTACGTACCGAGGTAACAAGCAGGATTATATATTGTACAGGTCACTTTTACTCATATGTCCTGAGGTGGCAATTGTTTATTTTCCAGAACAAATGCTTTTCTTTCAGGTTTCCGTTTTGCACTGCTGGCTTAGCTGTTAGCATGTTCACTAGTAATGCACAAGACTCTGCTCTCACAAACTGCACATAGTCAGTAATACATGTTGTGTGGAATAAAAGGGAGTCCTGATATTTAACTAATGTTTAACGCAGACCTGAACTGACACACGAGCTAAGAAATAAGATAACTCTTACTTTTTGTAGCAGACTATTCTTTCCATTCTTTGCAGCCATCTTCTCTTCCTGGTCATCCGTGTGACCTGGCTCGTTCTGATTGGCTGAGGAGCTCCTGCGCTCGCGCGCCACGCACACAGACAAACCACAGCTCACGCCGACTTCCGGCTTGCCGGAAGTGTGCTGCCTCCGTGCTGCTCGTATTCAAATCCTTCTCAGAGCATGTCGTCTTAAATGACACTGTATGGACAAAAGTATTCGGACACCTAAACATTATACCTATATCATATTATTATTATGTCTGTTTCTAGGTTCACAGGCATTAATATAGAGTTGGTTCCCTTTATACAGCTCCCACTCTTCTGGGAAGGCTTTTTACCAGATTTTGGAGTGTCTGTCGGAATTTTTGCCCATTAATCCAAAAACGTATTTTTGAGGTCAGTAACTGATGTTAGACAAAAGGACCTGGCTCTCAATCTCCATTGTAGATAATCTCAAAGGTGCTTGATGGGGTTGAGATCAGGGCTCTGTGTGCACCAGTCAAACTCATCCAACCCTCATGCAGTTATATTGCTTTGTACACTGGGGCACAGTCATGCTGGAACAGAAAAAAGCCTTACACAGATTGCTCCCACAAAGTCCACAATTGTCCAAAATGTCTTGGTCCTAGACCAAGCCCTGAAAAACAACCCAGTAGCATCATGTTTGTAATTGCCAACTGCATGGTGCTTGATTTTATACACCTGTGGCAGTAAGTCTGAATGAAACACAAATTAAACAATGTGTGTCCGAATACATTTGTCTATATTGTGTATGTATCAGAATTTACAGAATTTATCTCAATATCCCACCTAGATCTAACCAGATTTAATATAATCCTGAACTAACAGGCTATTATCAGCTAACACTCTACATGGAACTCAAAAATTGGAACGGCAAAATGTCCCATAATTTTAACAAGGTCATTTAAATGTTGTAGTATTCAACAAAAATATAATTAAAGATTTTATACAAAAATATTCATCTTCAGTAACTCAATTATCCTGATTAGGCTTATAGTAATTTATAGTCACCACTCCAAAGAACCCATAGGAAACCCACACAGATAAGCAAGAAAATAGTGTTTTATTTGGTATTTATAATCTACATCTACAATAATTCTGATTTATATTAAGAGCATTGTTTCTATTCCTGTGGAAACAATAAAATGTCAATCTGTAAATTTATGTATTATAAAATTTAACATAATTTTAACTATAATTGTACCACTAATTATTAACATTAAAATGCAGAATAAAAGTGTTAAGATGAACTGATAAGCAGATAATCCTGTGTCTGAAAAGGTCATAGGATTGAAATACTGTTTAAAAAAAAAAAAAAAAAAAACAACTTATAAAATGCTTGCATTTGGTCCCATCATCCACACACATTTCAAATTATAAACAACATTCTCCAAATGCAGTTCGAGCATGCATGTCAAACACACCCAATGTCAACAAGATATGAAAATGCTCATCCATTACTCCCTGTGCATACATCCACATTGATGAACTGTCAAAACTAAACTGTACAGAACAGTGACCATGTAGGTGTTTCAGAAAAAAAAAGCATAGGTGAGAAATGTGAATAAATATATTCACAATGACAGATTTCATATGGGGAAAAAAAAAAAAAAAAATCACTGGGAGATTTAACCATTTTTAGAAATTTACAGTGATTAAATGCAATATGTGTATGCTTATTTAAGCATAAAGTGAAATAAATACACACACACACACACACACACACACAGACACAC
>JAOVVF010000048.1:16423244-16438478 GCA_028565595.1 Duopalatinus emarginatus
ACATACATACACACACACACACATACATACATACACACTAAAGGTCAAGCTGACAAAACATCATAAAATTTACTATGTCACATTCTAACAGAGAAAAAAACATGAGAAAATGCACAAATGTGTGATCCTATTAAAACCTTTCAATATAAATTAATTTAAATGATAAAGCAAAATTATCTTTCCAAGCAAGGTATGACAAGAACATCTTTTAAGAGTAAATGTAGCAAGCTGGGTAATGCTAAGGTTTTTATAGTGCTATCCAAGTCAAACTAATTTTGAGACGGGGACTGTAGGAGGCTCTTGGGCAGACTGGGCAGAACTGAGCAAACATAAAATGAGGCCAGTTGTCCATTACTCCATAAAATGTATGCAATAATTTTAGTATTCAATGTTTAATGCCCCAAAAAGAAGAAGCCTACAGGATTTCTGGATGTTGATTAAACAGTGTCAAATTGAAAAGAAATTTGGAAGAGAAAAAAAGATTTACAATATTTTCATTTAAGAAAAGAGCTGTTATTTGGTACAATTCTCTGATATATAGTATGAAATAAATGAAATGACAAACATAAGCATACTTGTCCCATTTACAAAGACATCAGCATCCTCTGTCCCACAGATAAAGTCAGACTGGTTTGCTTTCATCGCATTAATAACTTGATTTAAAACTTTAATTAAAAGTGTTTTATCTTCCTAGAAATCCTTCCTGACCTACGTGGATTACGAGCTGCTCTACCATCTACACAAACCCAGGAGCGTAGAGCATATTTATCAGAACTCATCCTGTGTCTTTCTACTTTCTGGCCTTCTTTGTCAAACTGTCTTTGTAGTTTTAGTGCCAGTTCCCTGTCCATTCTTTCTTGATGAATCTGTTTAACGTATAAATCATTCTGTGTATACTGTGGGTCACAGCTATCACATCTTTCTATCTTGGATAGTTTTATCCTCTTCGTCTCCTCCAAATGTTTGGTCTTCTGGCTTCTCTTTTTGCCCCTTCTTGAGGTAGGTCTTTTAAGTACACAACTTTTAACAGTGGGCTCATTCTTCAACTCCGGAAGGTCCTCTTTACCCTGATTATGACTTGCTCCCACACGTTTGTCCAGTATGGGTGATTTCAAGTTTTCAACATGTCCTGAAGGTGAACAATTTGGTTCACAAGCACCACACTGCTTGTGAGTATCAGAATTACTAAGTGCCATCAATGTAGGATGTGTATTCATAGACTGCAAGCCATCATCTGTGCACTGATCAAAAATCAACTGCCGCTTATTGTGCAGCAAAGACTTTTCCCTCTGCCTTCTAGACAAGTTTGTATTTGCAGCACAAGTGCAATTATGACCCGGCAAGCCTTTCTCTGTTGGACTACAGTTGCAGGATTTGTTCTCCTGGTCTTCTTCAGAGCTCCGTTTGATGCTGTAATCATCTGCTACTGGACTGGTAATGGTCCCTTTGGACATGAACTTGACACGCTGCCGATCTAGCTCAACCTGCTTCCACTTCTGCAGGATGCTAGGACTGGCTTCATAACTAGTGTTTTTCTGCAAACTGTAGGTCAGGTTTCTGGGGGTGGATTTTACTATGGTGGGTTCCATTAGTTGGCCATCTGGGAGTCTCTTTGGTGGTGTGCATGGTGAACAAACTATGGGCTTGAAGTGGTTCAGCTCTTCTGAGATGCTGTCATTGCTCTCTGGGCTGACAGACCGCTCGGGTTTAGTGTGAGTCACCAAAGAGGAAGGAGGAGAGGCCAAGATGGAACGCCAATTATGCCTCTTGTCAAGGGGAAGAACCGGTGCTGAGAAGGAACGACTGTTCTCAGAGGATAAGAGTATTCCAGCATTGAAACTATGACAGATACTGGCCTACAATGAAGGAAAATCCAAGAATTATTATAAAATGCTTTTATAGAATAAATGTGTATATAACAGTCTGAGCTGAAATCATTTTGCCTGTTGTCATACTTTATCTGGTAAAGAAAGGTATGATTGAGCTTTGACTTTTCTTCTTCCTTCCTCAGAGTCAGTGCAGCTTTGGCTCCTTGGTACATTGATGTTGTACAGGCTGTATTAACACAACAAAATGGTGGGTACATGAAAAATACACTACACAAGTAATTATATACAGTATAAAGCAGATCTTTTGTTATGAACTGTGTCAATACCTTCTGCATAAAGCTGGGGAAACCCTTGATCTGCGCACAAATGCTGATGCATGCCTGGTTCTCATTCTTACAGGTTCTTCATTTTCAGAGTCTGACAGCACTCCTAAAGACTAAAAAATACCACTACTTGTAACAAATGTTTCCGTCTCAACAAGGTTTTGACTGATGAATCAACTAAGTCTTTTTATTGCTGTATGAATGTTTCTAAATACTAAAAGTATAGGTTTCAACATTTGACATTTTCTCAGTGTATTAGATTGTTTCATTTGTCCATCTCTAGCAACTGCTTTACCATTGTCTGGGCCTTAACAGATCTGGAGTCTGTCTGGAAAACACTGGAAGCAAGACAGACAGACCTTGGATAGGATGCATATCAGCTGGAGGGCAAAGTGACGCAGATACACAACACAGAAAAATCCAGTCCATCTACTGGACATAGGGGCAAAATGAGAAACTATGCACAGACAGTAACCAAAACGCAAGCTTAAACTCTGGAACTGTGAAGCACCAGCACTTCTTGCTAAACCACAAAAACAAAGAAAATGAAACAAACATACAGTATCCTGAGAATGTTGCTGTCCACCTTCTCCTTTCTTACGACAAAGTACTTTTTTCATTCTCTCTTCAGTTTCTTCATCCATCAACATCTGGAAGCAGAATGTTTATACCACAAAGACACTTTTAGAGTGGATAATCATGCTTACATGTAACCAATAACACATATCTGAACATATTATGATATTTGTTATCAACTTAATGTTAGGTTATTCATATGGTTATAGTTTGTCAACTAACCTTATTCTTTTGTTTATCATACTCATGTCGCATTTCTCCAGGCTTACATATCTGTAGAGGTGAACAGAAAACATCTGTGGAAGACAGGACAATAAACAAAAAAACATTAGAATCGACTTTTTCAATTTCAGCAACAATATCCAATAGGAAAACCAGAAAACTCATAGCAATTTAATCTTCCAGACAAAAAAAAGGAAGCTTTTATTACAGTGTTACTTATTGGCAACAACCACCTCTTGTGTATCAAATCTTTTCCTCAACACTAACAAATAACAAAAAAAAAATTATAAATTTGTCCAACAAAGAAACAAGTTTCTGTTTCTGTGGTCAAAGACATATTTTTAAACCACAAGAATTGCACAATTTAACAAACAATTTAAAATAATACTTGAGTTGTCAAAAATTAAGCATTTATATTTTAATCATTTTTATTTACAAAAGTTCTATATCAATAACAATCTTAACTGGGGGGTTCAAGCACAATTCAGCCCTTGAGCAAGGCCCTTATCTGTCAGCTCAAGCCACTGAGGGGTGCAGTGCACCTGTAGGGCTGGTTCCAAGCCAGGTTAATTAAAGGCAAGTGTCAGGAAGGGCATCCAGAATAAAACCTATACCAGATGAAAAATGCAGATTTGACCCACTGCATTAACCCCAATAATAAAACCGGAGACAGAAAGGAAGGGGGAAAATTGCTCTGTCTACAGGCCAAAAATTTAGCTGTACTTGGAGTCAAAATACAAGACACAAACTAGCCATTTCCCAGGAAGAATTCATAGCTATACTACGAATTTTGCACATTCTATTATTTGGACTGCTGCTCTTGTTTTTTGGAGGCTTACATATATCCTTGTCATCCACCATTCAAGTTGTAAATAATGTTTACCTTATGGCTCACATCTGTCGGTACTGAACAACGGCATGAAAACAAACAAAAGGTGGCGAGGTACAGAAACATTTTCTGACATACAGGTGAAAGGTATAGACATTGATTGTCACAAACATTACGTGAAGGTGTTTTGAAATTTAAATAAACGGTTTCTCTGCTAATTTTTCTCTTCCAAGCCAAACCACATGTCAACACACTGACTAGTCTGTAAAAAGAAAAGCTGTCTGAGTGAACAGTCTTTTTTATCTTCTTATTCTGCCAGAGTCACGATCTGTACGGAGCCTACTCGGAATCACTGGGCGCAAGGCCGGAATACCCCCTGGGCCGGAATACCCCCTGAACAGAGTGCCATTCCATCGCAGGGTACCACATACAAACACACACACATTTACTGACGCACTCTGTTGTGTGTGTGTGTGTGTGTGTGTGTGTGTGTGTGTGTGTGTGTGTGTGTGTACAGGCAGGTAGAAAACACCTTCGAATCATTTGTTTTGCATTCGGTTTTCAGACACAGAGAACACTGTGTCTACAGAGTCTTATACGTAACTGACTGTATGATTTGTTAAGTGGCCCTGAACTAAACTAAATGCTCTGATTTCAACAGTTAAATAGTGCTGTTCCTCTGCACTCGGCCCTCGGCTTGGTTTTCTGCTTATGTGACACATTCCTGGGCTGTTGTGTTTAATGGCAGTGTGGAAACACACACACACACACACACACACACACACACACACACACACTGCTACAGCAGAGACTATGAGGATGACGGTGTTTGACGTTAGACACGTTTTTCCTCACGGAGTTTCTAGAGGAATAAGACAGATAATCTATCACAGGACATCCAGCACAGTGCAGAGTAACTCTATAACTCACATGTGGTCAAACTATTTACATAACCTACTTATCTTATCACTCTAACTCAGTCACACGTGCTGTTTGTCAGCGTTTTATAGCGTTCCGTCTGGTAGTGTTATACTAACAGTCATATATAAATAAGTGTTCTGAGTTTCGGAGTCGACTCCGATTCGAAATCCATGCAGTCGATTCAGCGAGTCCATTTTCCCGTTTCCAAAAACAAATATACAAAACCGCAAATTATATTTTGTAAATAAACAAAAATCAGCAATGTAATTATAATATACAAGCTTAGTATTACTAATAATTTGACTGACAGGGGATGTTTATTAACGCTAACATCGTTTGACTCTTTCATAATAAACAACTGCCATTTTAGATATGAACGATTCAGAGTCGACTTTTCATTCTGGCTCGAATAGAAGAGTCGGTTCCTTCGAGCAGATTCTTTCAAGAAACGACTCCAAGCCCTAAGTTAAATCATTCCGTATTTTGTCGTAGCTGCGGTTAAGTTGACCTAAAACTGTACAATTTCTTTGGTTAACAATTTTATCTGTCTAATTAAAACCATTCCTGTCTGTTTGGCATGAGTTGAACTTAAAACAGCTTGTTTACATCACCTTCCGAGGCTATCACTCGGTCCCTCTGCTCTAATCTACGGCCACATCTTTCCGGATAACTTTGGCGCACCATGTCCCAGAGCTCGGTGTTGACGAGGCTTTTCTCTCGGGACTGTTTATTTCGGGCCCAGCTGGACACACGCAGCCGGCAAGACGGACAGCACAGCCCGATAGACTCCACTGTCCGCTTAAAACAGTGGAGGCAAACCGAGTGTCTACACGGCATAGTCACGGGCTCCAGCAGTATTTCCAAGCAAACTGGACACCGAGCTTCCTCCAGAGTAAGACCGCGTACATGACGGTGATTAGAAACGGCTCCAGACCTGGCTTTAGCCTCCCGTCCCAGTCCGCTGACAGAGCCGGCGCACCCCGCCGCCGCCATTTTCAGCTCACTTGTACGGTTTAAAAAACAAACCCCGCCCCCTTTTACATCAGAGGACTGTCAATATGCCGCGCTTTTATTTCTACTTTAAATATATAGCCTGAATATACAGTATGAATATAATACTCCGAATATATATTCTGAATATACAGTCTAAATATATAGTCTTAAATATATAGTTTAAATATATAATCTAAATATACAGTCTGAATATATAGACTGAATATATAGTCTAAATGTACAGTCTGAATATAAATTTAGAGTATACAGTATGAATATATATTGTCTAAATACACAGTATAAATATTTAGTCTGAATATACAACATAAATATATAGTCTTAAATATATAGTCTGAATATACAGTCTGAATATATAGACTGAATATACAGTCTAAATATCTAGTCTTAAATATATAGTCTGAATATACAATCTGAATATACAGTAAGACTATATACCTTGTGTAAATATACAGTCTGAATATATAATTTGAATATACAGTATTAATATATAGTCTAAATTAGAGTCTAAATATATACTCTGAATATACACTATGAATATATATATATATATATAGTCTAAATACACAGTATCAATATTTATATACAACATGAGTATATAGTCTGAATATATAATCTGAATATATAGTCTGAATACACAGTCTGAATATATAATCTGAATATACACCCCCAACAAGACAGAGCTGCTCTACATCCCTGGAGATATCTTTTGATTTCCTTCGAGAACACTAAATACACTACAACTACAGAGGTACAATCAGCTCTCCTTCTCTGGTTGTTGCAGACTTGGCACGGTCATGCAGATTTCTCCTTCACAACGGAAATTCAAGGAAATTCAAACACTTCTGTTTCAAACAGAAATTCAGACAGACTGTTCCAGTCTCTTGTCATTTCAAGACTAGTCTACTGCAAGTCTCTCCTGGCTGGTCTTTCCATGTGTGCCATCAGGCACCTGCAACTGATCCTGAATGCACAAGCTCGACTTGTTTTCAATGTCCAAAAGTTTAGCCATGTCACATCCTTACTGCGTATCCTTCACTGGTCTATATACAGTCTAAATATATAATCTGAATATTTATATTGTCTAAATATACAGTCTGAATAAACATTTATATACACTATACACAATCGTCCAACTTAAATCCCATAGAAAATCTCTGGTGGGACTTGAAGAAGGCAGTTGCAGCATGCAAGCCCAAGAATGTCAATGAACTGGAGGCCTTTGCCCATGAGGAATGGGCTAAGATACCCGTTGGTCGCTGTAAAAAACTTGTGTCAAGCTATGTTTCACATCTAAAGGACGTTATTACTGCCAAAGGGAGTTGTACAAAATACTTACGATGTACGTGACTAAGGGGTTGAATAATTTTGTCACTGAGGAAATCAAAAGGACATTTGTTGGTATTTTAGAAAAAATATTGTAATAGAAGTTGCATTTGTCTATTATACAAGTCCTTATTTGATCTGATTGTGAACAAGACAAAAAATAAATGTCAAACTTGCTAAAACATTTTACTGCAGTGGGGGTTGAATTATTTTGATCAAAACTATTGTTTGAATATACTAAAAAATATGGTCTGTATATATAGTCAGAATATACAGTATGAATGTACAATCTGAATATACAGTATGAATATATACTCTGAATATCTGAATATGTAGTCTGAATATACAGTCTCATAACGCTTACTGCTCGAGTTATGTATAATTTAATGTATCTTTACAGGTAATGTATGGTTTATTGTAGGGTCCTAAGGGTCCATAAAGTACAGGTCAGAGATACATTTTGAGTTATCTGACACTATATATCCATAATTTCTTTTTCCAACAATTATCAACATTTCTAAATATTTCACCATAATAGAGACAGGAATGCATGTTTTTCTATACTGTTCAGCTCATGTGGTGATCATAAGTGGACAAAAACAGTCGAGTTTTGACATTTTTATTTGCTACAGTTTAAGGGTAGACATTTTGTTTATGCAGTTCATGGAAAAGGTTATCATATTGTTTGTTGTTGCATTGTGTCATTATTAAAATGTTATAGCATAAGCATAGCATACACAAAAATAGCATATACAAATGGTTTAAATCAGTATTTTAACATAGTATAACAGGTTTGTTTTTCTGTTCGGTGAAAAAAAATAAAATAATTTTTATTTCTTTTTTTAGTAAAGTACTCTTACAAGAACTATTACTGTCCTTCATTGTTTATAAAATAAGTCTGCTGCAATCATAAGGAGAAGAGAATAATATTTCAGAGACAACTAACACCACTCCTAATGACTGATACTCAAACTCCCCCAAGGTCTCTGTTCTTAGCTTAAGTGAACATCCTACTCTTTAGCAGGCAAGTTATCATAAGCGTAAATGTAATGCTTTTAAACCTATGCTGCAGCTATTGTTGAAACTAGTTCACATAAACATATCTCTGTATGAACTGATTGCTGTAATTCCACATGACATTTATATTTATTTGTAATAAGACACTGAAGTGCAGTCTGTATAGATGATGTTAACCCTATTACATATAGATGATGTATAGATGATGTATAGATGATGCTGACCCTATTAAATTTCCATTGTGTGAGGCTGTATGTCGCAGCTTGCAGGATACCTCTCCTAGCAAAATACAGCTACTGTTAAAGTACATGACAATACAAGGTGATCTCTTCCAAAGATGTCAAAAAATGTGACCATAACCTTAAGTATTTTCAGATTTTGTTTCATATTGTGTATGTATACAGGCAAGGATATTTGGTTTGTGTGCACATAAAAGTAAAAATCACTGAGTAATAAAGTATAATTATAACACACATTATCACATACTGAACAATACTGAATGATAAAGATGACCTGCTATAGACAGCTATTGTGATGATTCCTTAGAGAATAATGTGAGAGACACAGCAACTGAAATGGAAAATAAAGAAATTGTTTAAATGATTCAGGAATAGAGGAGAATCAGTAATACACCAATGCTGATTGTCTTGTTAACAGCAAATACAACACAGAAGCAACTTACACAAATCCTTTTGAGCAACCCAAAGGTCCAAAGGGTAGTTCTGTAGGCAAGCACATTGGACGACATACACCACTGTAGTTTGTACAGCCCCAGGGAAACACCACCATTGCATTACTTTCTCCTGAAATGTAAAATATACACTATAATTTTGTACACTTTAAGAACTATCACTTTACTGATTTATATACATATCATCATACATACCATATTAACATTTAGTTTTGCATGAAACAGTAACTGGCTACGTATAAAATTAGCACATACTAATGCACACTTACCAGCAATGATCAACATGATCAAAAAACACAGGAGTATCATTCTTTGAGGGATCATGATCAGTCCTTGATGTTGTCTTTCTTTGACTCTGAATGCTGTGAGCCCTTAAGACTATTATATTCTTATTTTTAAAAGGAGGTGCAATAGAGGAGTATGAACAAGTACTCCAAATTGCATAATGAACTTCAGAAATTAAGTTAGGGCACATTTTAATGAAATTGGGTTCATGTGATGCTGCATAATTATGTTTAGGTTCACAAGCTTTCCTGTGGGATAATCTAGTCATGGGACTGTCAGGCTCTGGACAAAAGAAACTGTGTAAATTTCCTTTGAATAAAGTTCAAATGTCAGAGTTTCACTTGTTTATCCAGCATGTATTTCAAGTCAGTATTGTTATATTCATTGTGCAACAGTTTTTATTCATATTTTTTGTTTTCTTCATGTTTTGCTATTTATTTGTTTATGTTTTTAGTGAATTTCTATGAAGTATTATTTACCTATAAGCCATAATATTAAACCTAAGGTGACAGGTGAAGTGAACAACATTTATTATTTTATTACAACTTGCTGCTTAAAATATACTATACTACACACAGCTGATGTGTTGGAAGCTGGAAAAAATGGGCAAGTATAAAGTGAACGGTTTAACTTCTCTCTAAGTACAGATAGGTTTCTGTGAAGTCAGTGAATAGCTTTGTGAAAAAAAAAACAGACTTTAAAACAGTAATTACTGCAGGACCATTTCCTCAGAGGTAACCTTAATAAACAGTATTTTGCCAAACCACAGTGATTATCACTATCTCCTGTTTTAATATGCTGACCTGCTACAATGGGAATGTATTTTATTTATGAACAAAATATATGAATATATGAATAGTACTGTTAAAGATCTGAGCAACTCTGACAAGAGAATAATTGTGATTGCTAAATGACTGGGTCACAATCTTCACAGGCCTTAATGAATCACAGCTGTTTTAGTGTCTGATCAGTGTATAATGATCTGTTGCGCAATGTCTCCTCCGGACCATTAGATGGCGTTGTATCACCAGTCCTGCAATGGGAACAGCAGTAAAGATGCCAGAGAAAAAGAAAGGTTAGAGGAACATTTTCATATATGCAAGCAAATATTGTTACTGCGTTTACTGCGTTGACACTTTATGGTCTGCACAGTTTATGGTCTGTACACTTATACTTAGTGAGTTGTTATTGTAACGTATGTCTACATAGCTTATAGTTTTATAAACTCATGTTACTACTCTGATGAGTAGGTTACTAGAGGTTAAGTGGTGTAGTACTACAGTCAGAATGTAGCATTGATTTTCAGTTTCATGTACGCACATTCGATAGTACTGAAGCTGTAAACAAATTAAATAAAAATATTGAAGTGTGCATCACTTTTTTAGTTATATGCACTGGATTAAAATGCTGACAGCTACGTAAACGAATTTTATAAAAATCAATTTGTTCCCATTTCTGTAAGTCAAAGTTGCGAAAGCAGCGTTCCAGGTTTGAGCCAAAATGGCGATGTACCAGTAGCATTAATAACATTATGATTTAATAATATTAGTTATTTATACCAGTAGACTCTTGAAACGATTTGAGGAACTGTAGGAAAACGGTAGTTTATTTATATATATATTATATTATATTATATTAAACAGTGTGTGATTAATAACTAGACACACTAAAGATGAACAGTCCTCTGTATCCTAATATTGTTAAAGGAAATGTTTTTATACACCGTAAAAATAATCTTATTTATTACCATCTGTAATGATTGGGGTTTAATGTTGGTTTAATTAGTGGAAAACACATAAACACGTTCCCAGTGCATGTTGTTGTTGTTATTGTTATTATTATTATATGTATCATTTACATTTATGGCATTTGGCAGACGCTCTTCTCTGGAGCGACTTGCATTTATCTGATTTTTATACAACTGAGCAGTTGAGGGTCAAGGGCCTTGCTCAGGGGCCCGTAATCGTATGATCAGAAGTTCAGTGTCTTTACCACTGCCCTCAATATTCAGTGCACTGTTTTTCACTGTGCATGTTGGGCAGCAAATTTAAATTTTATTTGGTAATTTGTTCAGTTTGTTGTCACCCGCTGGCATCTGAAATTATGCAAATAGAATAAAATAAAAAGTAAAATATAGAAAAAAGTAGAGTATAATAAAATTAAATAAAGTACCTAAAATATATTTAATATTAATATTCAAATGCATTTTTTGAATGAATGTTTGACCAGTCAAAAGTACATTTTGATGTACATGTAATATTATCTCATCAGGTCAGACAGTAGACGGTGCATGTCTACGTATACAATATCAAGATGTCACCTGGAAAGATACCTGTCAACATTGTGAACCTGGGGAGAGTTTCTTACCGCAGTGCCCTACAGATACAGCAACAGTACATCAGACAACATTTCGAGACCTCAAGGCACGTGCCAAACACTGTACTCTTGTGTGAACATGATCCTGTGTACACCATTGGCATTCGGAGAGCACCGTACCCTGCTGAAGAAGAGCAGAGACTGAGAGATCTGGGTGCAGAATTCTGTCGGACAAACCGTGGAGGCCTTATAACCTTTCATGGGCCAGGCCAGATGGTGTGTTATCCTATTCTTAACCTGGGCTGCTTTAAGAAGAGTGTGAGGTGGTATGTGTGTGAGCTGGAAAAGATGGTCATTAAGATGTGTGGCAAGTTTGGAATTAAAGCCTGCACTTCGCCGGACACTGGGGTCTGGGTTGGAAACAACAAAATATGTGCAATTGGTAATAGTGTTTTTTGTTGTTTTTTTTTGTTTTACACAAACAGTGGGTTAAATGTAACCTGCTTGTATATTTTCAGGTATCCACTGTGGTAGATACATCACTTCTCATGGTTTGGGACTGAACTGCAACACTGAAATGAGCTGGTTTGACCACATTGTGCCCTGTGGCCTTGTTGGAAAAGGAGTCACCTCACTCAGCCAAGAGCTCAGCCGGGAAGTCACAATCGAAGAAGCAGCTCCAGTGTTGCTACAGGCTTTTAGTGAACAGTTCAACTGCACTCTAAGTACAGGTGGGTTTCTGCAAAGTCAGTGAATACCTTTGTGAAAAACAGACTGTAAAATAGTAATAACTAAAGGACCCCTCCCTCTTGGGTAACCTGAATAAAATGTTTTGCCAAATAGTGTATATCACTGTCTCCTGTTTTAATATATGCTGGCCTGCTACAATGGGAACATATTTTCTTTCACTTTTATGATTTGAATGAAATTTGTATGTGTAGAAATTAGGGCTGTCAAACGATAATTTTTTTTTAATCGCGATTAATCTCAGAATTTCATATAGTTAATCGTGATTAATCACATTTTTTTTATCAATGTAAATTAATACGGCTTTAAAGTGAAATGTTACAATTAAAATGGCAAACACGCGTTATGCTAAAAGTACTTGTTAAAAACAAGAGAAAATGGTAAGGGAGTTTATTCACTCACATACTAGGCAGTACTGAACATACAAAACACAAATGAAATGAAACTTCCCATTTAACAGATCTTTCGCCATCACTCAAACTTAGGCTGCCTCCGAAATCGCTTACTTCCGTATGGCGGATGTAGTGCGTCCGAGGCTGTACATATTGCTCGCTCGTGTACTGAAATTGCATACTGCTTTAACGGTAAAACAGTGCACACTGCTTTGAATTCGGTATGTACTGCTTGAGTACGTGATTTCGGACGCAGCCTTACTGTTACTGAAGCAGCGTGTGACAAGCCTCAACATGAACTACGGGTGAATCGCAGGGCCAAATTAGAATTTGCGTTAACGACACAATTTTTTTTAAATCACGATAATTTGAGATCGCGTTAATGCGTTATAATTGTGTTAACTTCGAAAGCCCTAGTAGAAATATTAACTTGTCTTTATATAGCTATGCATTGATAACACATGGTATAGAGCATGTATATACAGTTGTACAGCAATTTCACGTTTTAACGGCACTGTTTAAATATTAACTGCTTTCAATTCTAAACACCTCAGAAGCATTTTGCTTGTACACCAGAGAACGTCTGTTTAAACCATCCTGTTTCTTTAAACATGTTTATACATAAACTATACAGACAAGTATTGAGACATAAACGTTACACCTACAGGGGCTTTTACCTCCCATTCAATGTCTATGGGCATTAGTATAGAGTTGGTCACCCCTTAGTACTTAATATTGCTTTTAGTGTTCTGGGAAGGCTTTCTGCAATATTTTTGGAGTTGGGATTTTTGCCCATTCATCCAGAAGAGCATTTGTGAGGTTGGACACTGATGTTGGATGGCAGGGCCTGGCTTGGAATTTGTTTTAGTTGATCCGGAAAGTGTTTGATGGGGTTGAGGTCAGGGCTTTGTGTGGGCCGGTTAAGTTCTTTGACAACAAACTCACCCAACCATGCCTTTATAGACCTTGCTTTGTACACTGGGGTGCAGGCATGCTGGAACAGAAAATGGCCTTCACCAAAAAAAAAAAAACCTGCCAAAAACATGATGAGACCAGGTTTTAACTTTTTGACCATAATTCCAAAAGGTTGTGCTCAAATTTTACATACCCAGGCAGAATTTTTGCTTTCTTGGCTTTTTTTTTCAGAGAATATGAATGATAACACACACTTTTTTTCCCCACTAATGGTGGTTGGGTGAAGCCATTTATTGTCAAACGACTGTGTTCGCTCTTTTTAAATTATAATGACAACCAAAAACATCCAAATGACCCTTATCAAAAGTTCACATACCCTGGTCATTTTGGCCTGATAACATGCACAGAAGTTGACACAAATGGGTTTGAATGGCTACTAAAGGTAACATCCCCACCTGTGACCTGTTTGCTTGTAATCAGTGTGTGTGCATAAAAGCTGTGTGTGTATATATATTCATAGAGTGAGAGAGGAAAAAAATGGGCTGCATGGTTGAGTTGCCAGAAGAAAGCCATTACTGCGCAAATGCCACAAACTATCTCGCCTACAATACGCCAGACCGCACAGAGACAAGCCTAAAAACTTCTGGAATAAGGTAATTTGGAGTTTTTGGCCACAACCATAAACGTTACATTTGAAGAGGTGTCAACAAGGCCTATGATGGAAGGAAAACCATTTCTACTGGTAAGCACTGAGGTGGATCGCTGATGTTTTAGGGGATGTGTGAGCTACAAAGGCACAGGAAACTTTGTCAAAGTTGAAGGAAAGATGAATGCAGCGTGTTATAAGCAAATACTGGAGGCCAAGTTGACCTGTCATTGGCTACAGCAGAACAAAGTGAAGGTTCTGGAGTGGCAATCTCAGTCTCCTGACCTCAATATCATTGAGCCACTCTGGGGAGATCACAAGCACGCAGTTCATGCAAGCCCAGGAATTTGCAGGAACTGGAGGCTTTTTGCCAAGAAAAATGGGCAGCTTTACCATCTGAGAAAATTAAGAGCTTCATCCACAACTACACATAAGACTTCAAGCTGTCATTGATGTTAGAGGGGGCAATACACGGTATTAAGAACTGGGGTATGTAAACTTTTGATCAGGGTCATTTAGATGTTTTTTGGTTTTTGATTATGATTTAAAAAGAGAAAACACAGTTGTTTGACAATAAATGGCTTCAACCAACCACTAACCTAATACTAAAAGTTTTGGTGTTATCATTCATATTCTCGGAAAAAAGGCCAAGAAAGTAAAAACTCAACACAACTGTACAGTGCCTTGCGAAAGTATTCACCCCCTTGGATTTTTCCCTATTTTACTACATTACAACCTGTATGTATTTTTTTTTTAATCTGAATTAAATGTGATGCATCTGCACAAAATAGTCTACGTTTTAGAAGTGAAATGAGAAAAAAATATATGTATATAAAGAATATGAAAATAAAAAACTGAAAATTGGCATGTGCATATGTATTCACCCCCTTTGTTATGAAGCCCCTAAAAAGTTCTGGTGCAACCAATTACCTTCAGAAGTCACATGCTTAGTGAAATGAAGGCCACCTGTGTGCAATCTAAGTGTCACATGATCTGTCAGTATATACACACCTTTTCTGAAAGGCCCCAGAGGCTGCAACACCATTAAGCTAACCAAACAACACCATGAAGACCAAGGAGCTCTCCAAGCAAGTCAGGGATAAAGTTGTAGAGAAGTATAAGTCAGGGTTGGGTTATAAAAAAATATCCAAATCTCTGATGATCCCCCGGAGCACCATCAAATCCATC
>JAOVVF010000048.1:16460137-16482510 GCA_028565595.1 Duopalatinus emarginatus
TCTTATCTCTTCTTATTATGATGCATGTAAATAAGATTTGAAGTCCAGTTAGCTACTTTTCATGGGATGTATTTTCCAGTCATATGGAGTAGTGCTATATTAAGGAGTCTACAGATCTGAAGTGTGATTATTTTTAGGTAAAATTGTTGTCAGAGACTCAACAGTGAGCACCAAACAGGGCTCTTACATCCTGAATTGGTACATTTCCAAGGATGCATCTCACACCTACTGCTGTGTTAGCAATCTGTCTCACACCTAAAGGCAGTCAGAGAATTGCAGCAAGGTTATACTGCATAGTACTTGGGGTCATAACTGATCGAATGCCTTTGTCTCAAGGGAAATGATAACCCTCTGGAACTGGTTAGCGCTTAATTAATTTCGCTGCCACCATGCCTGTAAATGAATTGGACAGTTTTGTCAGACAGAGGGCACAGCTCAGAGGCACAGTGCCAGAAAACAATGAAACCTGCCTACTCTGACTCTGCTATGCTGCATATCATAGTCTTAACATTTTTACTACAGCAGTTACCTTGGCTTGTGTCCAATTCCCATGAAATTCCACATTAGATGAGATTAGATAGAACTTTACTGATCCCTTTGGAAGGGTTCCCCTAAGGAAAACTGAGAAGATGGCCTCACAAGTACAGACCTTTTAAGCAGCTGCCTAAATTTTTTAATTGTAAGTTGATTAATTACAAAATATGAAGAGATAATTGACTGGAACAGACTTATTAAGATACAGTGGAAAACCACTGTTGGACACATACCTGGACACAGGCAAGGGCAGAATGCTGTGTGCATGTCCAGAAAGCAGTGAGGGACATGTCAGACTAGATTAAGCTTGCAAGGTCTGTGAGCAGCAGCCTTTATTAGATTTCCCTGCACCATAATGGACTATGCTTTTGTAAGTCGGGTTTTACTTACACCAAAATGCTTTATTCTGTTGAGTAAGAAAAGAGGAAGCAGGGCTATCTGAGAACTGAATCATTTAAATGTGCATTAAAGTATTTGGTAATAAGTAAATAAATCAATTACAATATCTTGCAAAACTAATTATCCATTACAACTAAAATACATGGCCTTATACTACAGTGTGTTTACCAGAGGAACAGTAAACATCTGTGAATATGATCATCGGTGGATATTATGAGTTTAATTGAGATTAATATAAAGTTGTCCTATTGCTCACATTGCATTATAGCATATTTTGGAGATGAAAATATGACACTAAGTATATTATTTTCAATGTATTTTCAACATGAATAATGACTTAAACTCTTAGTTTGTCCCCCTTGGGGAACCATTAGTGGTTAAGGTTTTCCCATTTTAAGGACAAAGCTAAGCCATTAAATAGCCATTTGTGTATAAAAGTTTATAAAATGTAAAGAATATGCTCGTTGTGCTGTAAATTGAAAATCCTTTTTGGGTTGTTCCTGTTACAGCTCCAGATGAACCTTTGTGGCAATTATCTGCTAGCCCTGGCCTGAAAAACCTGTCTCAAGACAGTATTTAGATTTTTTTTTAAATATAATTTGCTATTAAGATTATGATCTGCTCCATAGGGCTTATTATACTAAAGCTAGATTGGCTAAAATCTTCCCAAGTACTGATGCTGGCCCGCGGTGTGGCTCAGACCCGGCTGACTTACCGCATATGTTCTGGTCATGTAAAAAACTAGATCAATTCTGGACTGACATTTTTTGCATTCTATCAAGAGTGTTTAATTTTACATTGGACCCGGACCTCCTGTGGGCAATTTTTAGTGAACCTGAGGATGTTCCAGCATGTATGGCTGGTGATCGTCAGACTATAGCCTTTACTTTATTATTAGCCAGACGAAGGATTCTCTTGAAGTCAACCACCCCACCTTCATACTTGCTATGGTTAAAGGATGTTATCTTCTTCCTTAGTTTGGAGAAGATTAACTTTAGCCTGAGGAGCTCTGTTAAAAATTTGTAAAAGACGTGGCAGCCTTTCATTACTTATTTTAAAAGGCTTACTAAGCTGGGGGTTGAGGAGGCTGGAGAGGAGGAGGGTTAATTTTTTCTTTGTAATTATGTTTTATTTATTTTATTTAGTTATTGATTTTGCATTTGTGGATCTTCCTATTTATTTATTTATTGAATTATCATGTTTATCTATCTATCTATTTATTTTATTTTATTTTATTTTATTTTAAGTGTTTAGATTTTGGGGTGAAAATGGATGACTTTTCTATATCAATGAATGCCGGTTTGTCTTTCCTGTCTAACTGCAAGTCATCAATAAAATAAATAAATAAATAAATAAAAATAAATTATGATCTGCTAATATATTTCCTTTATGTGGTCACCTAAATTTCTGAATTTTAACCAAGATGATGATCTGTCAAGAAGGTTACACTTGCCTGTCTTTTGACAAGACATCACATAAGTCCCAACAAGACAACTGCATACTGTTATTTCGCAATGCAGTCTACCACCTCGACTTCTTCATCTATGTTTGTAGATAAAGTGTCCTTAAAACCTCCCTGCAGTTCTATTGTGCTCTATATTTGAAGGAATTACGGTTCAACAGGGTGACAGAGTGGCCTAATTATGTGTCCTAGTTAATGGAGAAAATGACTTTTCCACATTTTGCTCATTTTAAGTTTATAGGAACACATTATGGTGAGCACCCTCTAATTTTCCTTGATGATTATCTCTGACACATTTTCTAATTGCTAATTATAAATTATTTTATCAGCTCTACTGCAATCTACTATTCAAGTTGCATCACATGTGGGAGCCATTGCTGGCCTAAATGTGGCTGGAATTGACTGAGGAATGTGAAAATCTAAATTGACTAGAGAATTGATTTTACTGTGAGGGGAAGCATGTCGACTCCTAATCCCCCTCAGGATCTCATGGTTATCATGGTTGGACATGAAAATGATAGTTCCAGTGGGACATAAGGATATGACACAAAGTTCAGCACTAGCCTGCAGGGCCACTGACTAATACAAACAGGAAGGTGGAACCCAGAGCTCAGAAGCCAATATCTCTTCCCTCAGTGTAGTCACACCAGTGTGACAGGCAGGCAGCTCAGCAGAGTAATTAAAAGGCCAAGCCCACAGTCCTTAAGCAGGTGAATGGTGGTGGCAGCATGCTGCGGTGCCTTATGAAATGTTAAACAGGCCTGACTTCACAATTTATTTGCTGCCAGCCATGCATTTCCCTCAAGCCAAAGATTATATTAGTTTATATAATAGATGGTTTACTATGTATTACCCAGCAGTACACAAGTTCAAGTTGAATAGTTTGTGTGACAAAAACAACTTAAAAAAAAGAATTTGTCATTGTGCCATGATAATTTGAGGAACACATTTTTGAAGAGTTTAATTTAACTTGAAATTATAATTTCTGTAAATGAATGAAAATTTATTTCAATAAGTATCATTTCAGCCTGTCCAGCTTCTGCACTAACCATCTATGTGATATGCTGTATTCCACTGCACTCTAATAACTCACACCATGTCACATTACACTGTAACATGTGTATTTATTATTAATACATTTTGCACATTCCATGAATGATACAATATGGTACCTACTTTGCACATTCTGTGAATGCTACATGGTACCTATTGGACTATATACATACTTTATATACAGCTATACTAGCGCTGTCACTTTATTTGATTAATATCCATGTTACAATGTCATACAGCTACTGCACTTTCTTAAAGTTTACTTTTGATACATTCTTATTCTTGTTTTATTTCTATAGTAATGTATTGCGTTGTCCTATTTTTTACTGTACTTTTGCTTCTGTGATACTTGAATTTCCCTCTGGAAATAATAAAGTGATCTATCTATCTATCTATCTATCTATCTATCTATCTATCTATCTATCTATCTATCTATCTATCTATCCTCTTGTAAGTTTACACTTAGTGTAAGTACATACTTGTATATGTATGGCCAATACCAGTGCAGTTTATTTTAAACAAGCACGGAAGCTTTATAAGGTTTAGTGCAAGCATATAATTTTGAAAAGTAAGCTCTCCTGGTAATCTGGCGATGCCCTTGAAACCAAACGCATCAATCAAGACAATTTTCTCTTTCCCTGGCACTCCTGTAAGTCAGTGAAACAGAGAAACTGAGAAATCAACAAAACAGTGTTGCTTTCTTCTTATTAGCAAAGTGAATTGCTATATTGAGCTTGTAACAATATGCTGTGTGAAAGAGAAAACCAGCCTTAGAAATAAGTCAGTTCTTGATGCAGCGGTTCAGCAATATAAACAACAGACTGATTACAAAAAGAAATATACAGCAGGTAAAATATTTGTATTGTTTATAATTATCAAATATATATTGTATATAATTAGTAAATATCCATTAAATAAATCCCACTACATCATGTTAGATAGTTATATAGTGACTAGTAGGATTCAGTGGGATGTATAAAGTCCACTAAACTATGCAACAATATTGTTTTGTGTGACATGTTTCTTGTCTATAGCTTCTGTACTGGATTTTTGCTGGTGATAGCTGAAAGTGCAAAACAAGACTCAAAACTTTACGTTTGCTAATTTACAATAATTTATATGACTCGAATCTGAAGTGGATAACAGTCTTATCATTTATCAATCATGATTATCATATTATTTACCAATCATGATAAATCATTTTTTTTCCTATAATCTAATTCTAAAGCTAATTTAAATAACCACAGTGCAATGAATTACACCATTAAAAGTTATAGTATTTACATTTTACATATATTTTTCAAAAGAAAGGACTAAATTCTAGAAAATGCCATATAGTTTTACAGTATATAAACATGCTTTATGTTGTTGGCACTGCTGATTTTCAAGACACTATTATTATTAGAAAAAGCCTAGCTTTTTAAAGATATTAAATTAGTAGTTGCTAATTTTAAATACATTTCTCAACTAAACTAAAACCATACTTATTGATTTAACATTGGGTAGTCATAGACATTTGCTTTGTTTCAGAAGATGTGCAGAGTTTTAGAAATCTAGCTCATATCATTGTTTACCTTAAAATAATATGATTTATAGCTTTTTTTTTAATGTGGGAAATTTATTACGGTTCAGTTAACCTATAACCCTATTATGTAGTCAGATATGTTTATGTTTATATTTGCTATTTATAACAGAAAACATAGTGCATCAACATAAACATTTTAGTTTCTGAAATGAATTATAAATTATTTTAGCACTTCTTTATGTTACTGACAACTTGATTGATTTTAACAAGTAGAATTTTTACTTGTTTAATGACACATTTGTCTGGAAGGGATTACTGCTCTGTACCCACACAAAACACTCTTTCATTTGGACCTCCTACTCTCCTTCAGTTCCTCTTGAGATGCCACAAGCCCCTAGTGCAACAGTAGCTGGGGGCTGGAGATGTGAAAGAGGCAAAAGATAATAGAGACTGTGGATAAAAAAGTGGTCTCTTATTTTTACTCCCACCACTTAAGGTTTTTAGTGTACTATAGCAGAGGCGTAAATGTTAACAGATTAAAAGTGGGAGGTAGAGAAAAATACATATTTATCTTCCCACACGAAGACTCTCAGAGAGTGTAAGAGAAAGATGGAGTGTAAAATAGAGTGAGGCAAAAGTAGCATTCGCAACCAGGTCCACAAGTGGCCAAATGTGTGGGTATTTTCTAATTTATCATATCTTCTCAAATTTGAATAAAAGCTGTTAAAATTGAATCACTGGGGTTATTGGCCTATAAGCAACAGATGCCATTTTCTCATACTATGTGTTAATATTGTACTCAAAATACTGAGAATGTAATATCGTCGTCAAAATACACTGAAGTGCCAGAAAAATTGGAACACCAGTCAGGAACCTTACAGAACGGTCCACAATTCTGTTGTATTCTGAGGTGTAGGATTTCTGTGTTTCACAGTGCATTGCATGGCATCCCAAAACATTGAGATCTGGTGAATTAGTTGGGAATGGTAAAACCCTAAACTCAGATGATTGCTCCTTTAACCATAATTTGTCTCTAGAAAACTTGTACATGTACCGGGGTCACATGGAATGTCAGCCAAATAAACCCCATACCATTATGGATCAAGCACCAGCCTATATATTTTTGCATAGGCTCATTTTTTCCAGCACTTTAGTGTATGATGCACCTTGAAATCTCTTAGCTAATGTTAGAAGTGGTAATTTGGGGTGGTTTCTATGTATATAAATCTTATATACGTATATCTACACTAACATGGTTAAAATACAGTGTATACAGAAAGCCCAAAACATTACCTTGCACAGCCATATACACATAATAAACACTATAGATATTCATTCACCACTGAAGATTTTACATGGTTTACAAACCCTGTACATCAGGTCACAGGGTAAAAGTTTAATTTCTCTCAGACTGATAAAGATGCCACTTTATATATTGGGAGTGTGTACAGTAATTAATCTTGTAACTTTTAATAAGAGCAACCACAATGTCTTCTGACTTCTTATTTGTCACCATAGAATCCTGCCATTAAAATAGAGACTTTAGTAATAAAAGAGAACAATGTGTATTATTATCGTATTATGGATTAATTTTAAGGATTTGAAACCCCTATTAAAAAAGTTTTACTACAGGGATTTTCTTACCCTCCAAATTACTCACTTAGTCTGTGACAATGCTTCTGCTGTTCACGTTCACTCACTTTGTTTATTGAAATTACATTGTTTAGGTTAGTTAAACCACACCCATATTAAATCATATGCATTATATAAATCAAAAAAGCATATATTATCACCAAACCCAGATGGAATCTGCAGATTTTATTCCCGATTTCTGCAGTAATTCAGGTGGAAAATCTGCGGAATTCTGTAGTGTTCCTTATTTTGTTTCTAAGGTGTTTGGTGATTTTGTGAATATACTAACTGTATTTACATTATAAATTTCCTAACTAAATGGGTTAAATTAAACAGCACATTACAGAATGTTAAAAAAAAATGGTTTTTTTTGTCAAAACCTATTTATTCAATCACAACTAATCAAAAAACTCTAAAATATCAAATGCAAACTGAAATATTGCTACATTTAAGCAATCAATAACAATGTAAAACCTAAAAATAAATAAATCATTCAACTCTTTCAGCTGTTCCTTCTTCCCAGATCACCAGTCATCCGGCCTTCACAAATCTGGCTTTTAGGTCTCCACCTAATTGTGTCTGGCTGAAACCAAATTAACCCAAACCCAAAAGGGCAAAATATGTTCCCAGCATCCCCAGCCACCAGTGAGGTATTTTAGAAACCAGGATTTTGTCAGTTATTGAGTAACTTGAACAGAAAGAACATTAATGGACATTTGTGTTCAGATTTAAAAAGTCTTAAATTATTCAGCTAATTGAAAAGTCATCTTAAAGCACATGTGGAGTTTGATGCTGCTATCTGGAGATAAACCAGAATTTTGGTTATTGGTTATGCTGGTTATCTTCCAGTGAAGTATAAGCCTGCATTTGCAGTTTTGAACATAAAACCAGCACCAGACCTGCATAACTAGTATCCAAATCCATGCTGATTTCACTGGTAACATCTATGCTGGTAAATCTAAGCCGATTTTTTTTTTCAATAGGGTACATAGGTCATGATAATGTAAAATCATGTATGCATATATGAAAAATTATACTGAACAAGAATATGTAAGAGACTATCTTAGACTTTACAATGGCCATTTTCTAAATTTGTTTAAATCTGTGTTAGTGAGCACTTCTCCTTTGGCAAGATAATCCATCCACCTCACAGGTGTGGCATATCAAGATGCTGATTAGACAGCATGTTTTTCCGCAGGTGTGCCTTAGGCTGGCCTCAATAAAAAGCCACTCTAAAATGTGCAGTTTTATCACACAGCACATACCCACAGATGTTACGGGTTTTGAGGGAGTGTATAATTGGCATGTTAACTGCAGGAATGTCCACCAGAGGGCCTCATTGTGAACGTCAACGCTGTGAATTGAGGGGCCCATGGTGGTGGTGGATCTCATCACAGTATCACTGTACATTTAAATTATCATCAATCAAATGCACCTGTGTGTATTGACCATTATGCCTGCCCATACCATAACCCCACCGCCACCATGGACTACTTGATTCACAACGTTGACAGTTTTTACATTTACGGCATTTGGCAGACGCTCTTATCCAGAGCGACTTACATTACATCAAAACACGAACATTTATTCAAACCATTCAGGTATAAACACATTCAGCATATAAATATAAAATGAATTGTCAGTTACAATGCATTTGCAAAGCACTTCTATGAGCGATGATATCGCATAATCAACCCACCATGGCTGAACACACGTTCGACAAGTGCACTAGATGCCGGGACTTCCATAACTCTACCATTACATTACCAACTCAACTCTAGGCAAATCTAACATTTCAAATTACGCTTTTTGCTAATGTTCAAATAGACAATGATTAACGCTAGCTTGAAAGACACCTCTCTTTGTGGGTTTTGAAGTGGTGAATGAAAGTTGATGTTGTGGTTGGTCACTGATTTTAGAACCACAGACCAGCTGTTGCTGTTCCCTTTGTACTCTCATCGTCGACTACATACTCCCCAAATCCAAACTTAAAGCCGCATCTGTGATAGGGGCAGCAGTGGCCTAGTGGTAAGGGAACTGATCGGGTGACTGGAGGGTCACAGGGTCAATCCCAGAAAAGGGCAAGACATAACTAAGGTGCCCTTGAGCAAGGCACCGAACCGTGTGTGTGTGTTGTAAAGTGAAAGTATATTTTTATATATGCAGTACCCATTTCATAAAAAACATGAAGTGTATTTTTTCCCCTCTCTTTCCTGTTTTCTCACTTTCTCAGGTGTGGACCAACAGGAATGCTGATGGGGTTTGCGAGTCATCTGTTGTCCACGAATCAAAGACACTGTTGCCGGCTGGAAGGCGGGTCTTGGCCTATCTGTGAGCATCCAGGGGCGGGATTTCTTGTAAACTTGCTGAGAGTGTAGTGGTGTTAGCTGGATGTGCTAAATGGTCTGATTGCTACAGTAGCATGTAGCTTTATTGACTATGGTTTCTTTTGTTTTCTCTCACCTTTCCTATGTGTTTAGTCCCTCCAGCCTGAGGTGTGAGGTGTAAAAGGAAAAAGCTTTGCTTGACAGCAGCAGTTGGTGTGCTCTGTGTTATTTGCCATTTTCCATCCATCCACCTTTACATTTCCCCATGTTAGCTCCTTGTTACCCCTAGATACACCATATAAGAATATAACATATTGGGGGCTCATCCAGGTGATAAACTCGGGATCTCTTGCACCCAAAGCGAGAATCATAGCCCTCGAGTCATCTGTTCCAAGTCTAAGTCAAGTCTCAAGTCATGCATACCAAGTAAAAGTCAAGTCGAGTGTTTTGTCTGTGTTAATGTGGCTCGAGTTCTCCACCTCCTCTAAATTGTAATGAAAAATAAATTTCGAATGATAAAAATACCATAACATGCGTTACTCTTCAAGATTGGCCATTAAAAGTATATTTCATACCTAAAACACATAATTAGAATATTTGTTTCTTCAGATGCACAAACAAATGCAACTTCGGTTGTGTACTGACAGTGATGACACAAATCCTCAAGTTGATTGTCTCTTATCTTTGTGTGGTTCAAAAATGTCAGTGATTCTGTAACATTGTGTACATTCAGAATCTGCGGAATTCTGCTGACTTCTCGTCGGAATTCTGTGTGCGCAGATTCCGTGTGGGCCTAATTATCACTTTAGATATAAGGCTAGATGCATAACACACTTGCCATCCAAACCAACCTACATGTCTAAGTGTATTATAGAAGGGCTCAGCATGTGTAGATACAAAGTGTCCAGGTGTTTTTTCCCACGTCTGAAGGTTATCCAGGTTAACCTACCAGTAAGACACCAAGAAATCTTTTAAGACACATGCTGTTAATGATGTTTGCTATTTGTGCTGGAATTATTCTATGGGCATGATTTAGTTTACTGCATATTGTCAGATGAAATTCAATCCAAAATTTCTAAGATCTCTATTCAGTGACACCAGATCTTATTACCAAGCCTGTCTTTTGTTTGTTTGGCTGACAGGTTTGTGATCGTAGCCTGCCTTCTTGCTTTATATATATCCTAGTCTAGTTATCCCTATCTGTAGATCACCTGATCACTGCTTTAACTTGGACATTGAGATTGGATTCTGCATTGGACTTTAATAAAACCCAGCATTGCATTCATTACAAACACCTGCCTGGGGTCTACACTGACTGACTAGGTAAAAATATATGTATAACTGTGTAAGGCTGTCTTTGCATTAGAGATAAGTTATGTGCATTGCATTACAGCAGCACTGGTACATTTTTAAACAAATCCTCCAAAGCATACAACTCTGCAGTATAGTAAAACAAATAATCTTAGTAACTTGTACAGTCATACTGATATTCCATATGATACAGTATAAAAGCATTGAATTCTAATAAATAATTATATACACTGTTAGTTTTAATACTGTGAGAGTTAAACATTTAACATGAATAGTGTTGATTTAATACTGGCAAATTTGCTGTGTAAGTTTGCTTGCGAATGCCTCCTCTAGCTTACTAGAGTTTTTTGGTATTTGAATTTGAGTGGGCTTGTCTTTGAGCCTTTGAGTTTGACCCTACCACCTAATTTTACTAACACAGACACATTCCAGTAAATATCATTTTCAGGGTGTAAATGCAAAAAAATATTCTTCTATCTGAGTTCACACAGAGTATTATTTAATATGTATATGACATTCCTATCAAAATGGGTGTTGTAAAAATTGTTTGGTAGAAAATGATTTTGTTCGCTTTGCATATAAAATCCAGAGTATAATGTTGTAAGTCCATGAGTAAGTTCATTTCATAATAGTGATTACTTTTTATGTTTCCTAGGTTTCATTTGTTATTGTCTTGTTTTCCTGAAATCCTTGAGCGAATTGGCTGTTTTGTTATTTTATATAGTTAATCTGAAGAGAAATTATATATGTGGTATCCAGATAAGGCAGAGATTTTTCAGCTCTATTTTGATTATTAAATATAAGTTAAAGTATCTCACTACATGATTAGTGTCTTACTAGATACTTTGTTTTGCTTGGGTAAAGATTTCAATGTTATTTTCATTTAAATACTTATTATTTTAAAGTAACATTTTTTTTTTATTGAGCTTAGTTTTTGGCTAATCTACCCACCTCTGGCCATAACATTAAAACTGGCTGCCAGAATATCTTGTCAATACCATTAAGACATGGGCTACACAGGACCTTTAAAGATGTACTGTGGGATCTGGCACCAAGGCGCCAGTAACAAATTCCTTTCTAGGACTACATTTTATAAATACTAACCACTGCATAACCACTCTGACCCAGTTATCTAGCCATCACAGTGTGGCCCTTGACCATGTCGCTTAGATCCTTGAATGTGCCTATTATTCATACTTCCAACATATCGGCTTAAAAAACTGATTATTCATCCCACCCAGTGACAGCTGCCATTGTAACAAGATAATCAGTTATTTACTTCACCTGTCAGTAGTTTTGTCGTTTTAATGTTATGGCTGATCAATGTAAGCATGTGTTGGTTGTGTCTCAGTTAGCAGAGTAATTTGTTTTTAATATCTGCCATGTAACCGCTTGAAGCACCATGATCCTGTTTAAAACATATCCGGGAATTAAGTAGCCACAATTTAATATATCTGTCATGCTGGCAAATCATGTCTAGCAGAAGGGACATAATTACATTGTAATTATTACAGCCTGGTGATCACTGTTGTGACATAGTGGTTTCAATCTGCCAGGAGAATAGTTCAGAAAACAGTATGATTCTATCAAGTCATCTAAATGAGCACTTTTACTACCACACTGTTACTAGAGATGGGAAATACTGACTGTATATAAATATAAAATATAATGACTAAATATAACAATAAAAAATCGATATAACTATAACTATAATATAACTATAAAAAGCAAAAGGAAAGTGATCTTTCTCCCTTTCCATATTATATATCTCTATTGTAGAGAACAATGTGCTTCTATACTGGGTGTTAAATCGTGGTTGAATTCAACTTTCTGGATATATTTTTCTTGGCTACAATCTTCTTATGAGGTCACCATCTCCTGACCAGTAATTTTTGTAATCTTTACCCAGCCATGGAGGGCAGAGTCAGCATGGTGACCATAGCAACAAACTTGTTAAATATAACTCAATGCATGTGAGCATGATGGCTTCACATTCTGTTAGTTAGTTTTTTGTGCTTGTTTCACTTCTGTTTATGTGACTGTGCTTCTCTAGACAACTGTCAGTTAAGATGAGATGAGTCTTTCGTGTACATGACGATCATAAAATGGACCTGGTACATAATAAATATTTACTCTAGGAAATGTACATTTGAATGTGCTGAGATGGGGAAGGAGAATGTTGGATTTAATATGCAGGAACTGAATCATGCGAAACTTAAAATGCTGGAAAAAAATACATTTTTATCTTCTTAGCATTAAACAAATGGCTTAACAATTCCTGATTGTTCCACCATAAGTGCAGCAGAAAAGGTAAGCTTCATATGTAACATATGTCTTTTTTATTTCACCACAACAATACAACGCCCTCCATAAATATTGGCACCCCTAGGTAAAATGTGTTAAAAGCCTTAAAATTAATTACGTTTTTATTGCAGAAGCATAATCTCACTCTAAAAATATTAACAAAAAAGCAACCTTCAACTCAAGTGAATAAAAAAAATTAACAAAAAATCCTGACTAAGAAATAATTATTTCCCATAAAATTACCTGTTCCACAATTATTGGCACCCTTAACAATTTCTTGGAAATAAATGTATTTGAACTATTTATGTCATTTCTGCTGTAGTTTATAAAGTGGATCAAAGTATCTACGAACCTTTAATTATTAATTAATTACTTCCTGTTTCCCTGGGGTATAAATATGGCGTTACACAGAGGCCTATTTCTTTTACTCACTCAAACATGGGAAAGACAAGTGAACACACTATTCAAGTAAGGTAGATGTGTGTCGACCTTCATAAATCAGGCAATGGCTACAAGAAAATAGCCACTCACCTGCAGATGCCCTTATCTACAGTCAGAGCAATTATTAAAAAGTTCAAACCATCTGGAACTGTGACAAACAAGTCTGGAAGAGGACGCAAGTGTATCTTGCCACCACGCACAGTGAGAAGGAAGGTAAGAGAAGTTAAAAGTTCTCCAAAGCTCACTGTAAGAGAATGAAATCAAATGGTAGCATCTTGGGGTTACGAGGTCTCCCAAACAACCATCAGGCGCTATCTACATGCCAACAAGCTGTTCGAGAGGCATGCACGGAGAAAGCCTTTTCTGAGTTATACTCATAAGGGTAAACGAGTGGAGTTTGCCAAGCGGTACTGGGATTTTAACTGGGACCGTGTACTTTGGTCAGATGGGACCAAGATAGAGCTTTTTGGCAACAAACACTCTAAGTAGGTCTGGCGTAACACCAAGGATGAGTATGCAGAAAAACACCTCATGCCCACTGTTAAGTATGGGGGAGGATCAGTGATGCTGTGGGCCTGTTTCTTCTCCAAAGGACCTGGGAACCTTGTAAGGATACATGGGATCATGAACTCTTTGAAATATCAGGACATTTTGGATCAGAATCTGGTGCCCTCTGCCCGAAAGCTGAAGATGGGTCATAACTGGGTCTTTCAGCAAGATAATGTGGACAAATCTACTCAAAAATCGTTCACAAGGCACAAAATTAAGCTCCTCTCATGGCCATCTCAGTCCCCAGACCTCAACCCAATAGAAAACCTGTGGGGTGAGCTGAAGAGGGGAGTGCACAGGAGAAGACCCTTGACTGTGGAGGATTTAGAGAGGATGTGCAAAGAGGAATGGTCGAAGATCCCTCTTTCTGTATTCTCCCATCTTGTGAAGAGTTATAGGAGAAGATTACGTGCTGTCTTGTTGGCAAAAGGAGGTTGTACAAAGTACTAACACCAGCGGTGCCAATAATTGTGGCACACATGATTTCATTCAAAAGATTTATTTCTTATTGTGTGATTTTTTTTCCCCACCAAATAAAGGCACTTGAATTAAAGCTTAGATTTTTCTCTTTTTTGTATTGTTGTCCTATGTTATTTAAAAAAAAAAAAAAGAATTTATTAAAAGTCAAAGAACACTTCTTAACCAGGGGTGCCAATAATTATGGAGGGTGCTGTATGTTTTACATTGAGCTTAAATGTTAATCTCAATTGATGTATGCTGTATAGGGTGTTTTTCTCATATTTGTGCCATTTCTAATTGGATATATAACTCTAAATGTATGTAGGTGTTTAAACCTCTTTTTTTCATGAAATGGCATGTAATCACCCACAAGAAGTAACCCTTTATTCTGATTTATTCTGTGGCGCAACAAGACACTGAAATAGCATTTGATTAAATTTCATTTGGAGAAGAATATGCCTGTATTACCGTTTCATATGCTCAGTATTCCTAGCCATTTGCTCAACTTTCTCAGTCAGCATAAGGACAACTGAAAGCTTACTATGGTAATTTTCCAGTAGGCAGCCTATGGTAATTGGATTGTATTCTGACTCAAAAAGAGTATCAATAGACAAGAAGTTAGAGCTCTCTTTCCTGTGTGGCTGGATAGCAGATAAATTGCTGACAGTATACGCTCTTTGAATTCTATGGTTTTATTTTGAGGACATTAGAAAAATAATCTCGTTTCTTACAAAATCTAGGAAAATATAGAGTAAGTAAGACCCAGTCAATCCAATGCCAATGGTCTGGAGCATTAATGTGCATTCATGCCAAGGAGGAAAGGCATCTGGAACTTAGAGAAGCAGTTTTTGCTGCCCATCAACCAGGAAAGGGTCATAAGTCAATTTCCAAACAATTTGAAGTCTATCATTCTGCAGTGAGAAAGATTATTTAGCAGGGGAAACATCCAAGACAGTTGCTAATTTTTCCAGATGTGGATGTCCCAGAAATTGCAAAAAGAAAAAAAAATACACAAGACCTACATCTCAGACTCTACAGGTCTCAGTTAGCATATGAAATTTTCATGAAGGTACAATTAAAATGATCATTTATTGCTTGTTTAAAAGGGTTGCCAGGAGAAGGCCTTTTCTTTCTAAAAGGAGAATGACAGCACTGCTTAGGGTTCAAAGTTGTACTTGACCAAACCACAAGACTTTTGGAACAATGACCTTTGGGCACATGAGACCAAAGTGGAGATCTTTGGCTATAATTCACAGCACCACGTTTGGCAAACACGACAGAAGAATATCAGCACAAACTCCTCAGACCGACTGTCAAGCACAGTGGTGATTTTGGTTTGTTATACAGTCACAGGGCCTGGGTATCTTGCAGTCATTGATTCGACAATGAACTCCTCTGTACAGCAAAGTATTTTAGAGTTCGATCTGACAGCTAAAGCTCGGCCAAAATTGGGCCATGCAACAGGACAGTGATCCCAAGCGCAGCAGCAAATATACAACAAAATGGCTGTAAAAGAACAATGAAGGGGTTGCACTGACCCTTAATTTAAGTCTAGACCTCAACCTATTGTTATTAACAAAGATATTTATGTTAATAATATCTAATATAATATCTAAGATATTTCTACTTTTACATAACTGGTGGTTACAATATACTGTCTTAAATGGGACTTATCCACCTCACCTTAAATATTGCTTTCACTGACATTATTATGGTCATAGTCAGCTTTAAATGGAGCACACAAGGCTATGTGGTTAAATGTCTTCAGCTCAGCACATGTAAAAGACAGCAAGTGCTGCACAGTAAAAAAAAAATTAAATATAAGATCAAAGAATAAAAAATATTGTATTTAAGTAATTAAATAGAGTAAATAAATAAATAAATAAAACAAGATGGACAGCAAAAGACAAAGACTGTCAATACCAAGACAACAACACATAGGCAGATGACAGAGAATACATACTCTTAAGAATACATTTATATGCAATGGTAAACTATTCCACAATCTTGGAGCAGGAACGGAAAAGGCCTGGTCACCAGGGAACCACGTCCAAGAGCATGGAATAGTTGCAGATTAGAAGGTTTTAAAGGGTCTGGACCTGGAAAGAAAGCAAACAAGGTCAGAGGTGTAGCTTATTGCGGTATCTGCTGAATATTTTGAAGAAATATGGTCAAATCAAATGAACACCCTGCGTTACCTGTTGGCCCATTTAAGCCTGACAGCTTACACATAATGACACAAGCTTTTGTCAAGCTACCCACACATGTTAAAGTCAACTGTTTGTCAGACTACATTGGTTTGTGTATCAATTGCTCTGTCAAAAGTTGTTCAAATAAGCTTACAACCTAATTTCAGTCCTGTCAAACTGATTTTCTTTAGAAGAAAAAGTCAGTCAGTTCTTATTCAATTTGAATGACCATATCACTTTCATCATACAAAGCACAGCAACAAAAAAGTACTCTCTTATTTTCTCGGTTGAAGAAAATATAAATAATTTATTAAGAGTACCACTGCTAACTGTAAATTGTTGTGAGGAAAGGAGCATTTGAGTCGTTAATATTTCAGACCTCCAGGGACAACTCAGTGTATATATGAATGAGATGAATATAAGCCTACATGTTATTTTGGGTCATATGACCTACTCCCATTTCTTGACTTCCTGACATCACATGAGTTCTTTGACACTTTTATTACATAAGAAAGATTGCAGTCACTGCATATGAAATTGTTCTACCTAAACCAAGAATCTATGAGAGCTAACTGAAAACTAACTGATCCAACAGAAACCATATGGCTGACCTACATTGTCATTAAATGTTTTAATAATGTATTTTCTAATGTAGATTCCATATTAATAAACAAATTAGTGTTTTCTTAAATGTACCATTTGTATACTTGTTTCAGATATGAGAAAGCTCTGTTTAATTCCAGTTTCTTGTTGATGTTGTTCATACTTAATATAACCTTTAGTAGCTATTATATCAATGATATAGTTATATAAAAGCACGTATATTGTTTTCATAACTTTCATACATGTGTGCTTCTATTAATTACCACTGATATTATATTTTTAGCGTGATACACCATTAATCACACTACGAGTTAAATTACAACAAATCTATTTCTCTACCCCAAGATAGTGATATCTCAGCACATTATAAAGAACATTATATCAGTGAAACCTATGCATGCCTGGTTATTATAATAAACTTTTAAATAAAGTGATTTAAGGAATGGATTTGGAGGGATATTTATCTTTATTTTTGCCCTTGAATCGAGGAATAGTAATAACTTGTGCAGTTTGTAATATACAATAATAGTTTCAAATTGCATATAGGTAATTTGTAATATAGAATAGTCCTGTAATACCCTGTAATACTATATATTTAATCATTTTGTGGACCTGAAGCAGTGAAACCCAACAGCATAGAATAAAACAAGATTTTCTTGTCTGTAAATCCTGTGTAATCAACAACTCTTTGAAAAAAATTACTCTGACCCATATAATACTGGCAGTTTGATTCAGTTTATATGAGAAAATGATGATTCAGTAAATATGACAAAAACAAATCTGTGATTTTTTTTTTTTTCATGTTCTAAAATCATTCATGGATTATTTTTTAAATGATTTTGCAAGTGCTGAGATAAACTAGAAAGAGAGAAGTCATGTACAATTATCCAAGTATAAGATTACCAATAAACCAACAATTAAAGAAAGAAAATATTATTAAACCTATTTAGTCCTTTTCTGTATAGAAAAGGGAAAAAATAGTAATAATCAAAAAAATAAAAATCTGAAAAAAAATAGAAGGTGAAATATATAATATATGAAGATGAAGAGGGCAATAATGTATGATAATTATTGAACTTAAATGCTGACAAATGCTAACAAATCTCCTAGCAAATCCTGGTGTGGGAACTGTTACCATGCATCACATTTTTCACATCTTCTCTGGTAATGCACTGTTGTGTATTTAATGCCACATTGTTTTTCTTCTCATTTGATTTTTGAGAGCTTTTTGTGTTTAGAAATCCACAATGTTCAGATCATATAGACATGTGAGTAGTTCCTCTGCTGTGTCTGTTCAGTTCAGTGTTTAATTTGCTGTTGCCGTTCGCCATCACATCATCAATAAAATCATTGTCTGAAATCGAATATTTTTATTTTATTCTGATTTTGGAAGGATATCAGTGATTTGCAGTTGTTATATCAGTAAGCATATCACTAATTTGAAGTTGACTATTAAGAAGTAAGACTATTACAGTGTTGTGTCTGTAATGATGAGTGTTCACTATGCTACAACTCAAAACTCATATAGCCTGCAATTTGTTATTTTTTTTTTTTTAAGATGGGGACATTAAAATTTTATATTTCAAATGATTTGCTGGTGCAACCCAAGCTTGAGATGCATCCCAGGGCTACAGTAACATTTCTACCTAACAACAAGCTGTCACTCCGAGTTATTAAAATGGGACAAATGGCCACTGTCCCTGTAGGTTGGCTATAGGTCAGGAAAATACTAGTTTGCTACCAGTCTTTAGACATATTTTGCAGATATAATTTAGGACTAGTGTTAATGCACCTTGTATAAAGTCTGATAAGAAAACCTTCGTTGACAGTGACAAACCTTAAGTGCATACAGAAACTTTAATTGCTTAGGTATATAAGTTCCATTTTTTGTGCTGCAGTGAGATTTGTATGTATATACCTATCACTTTGAAGGACACAGTAAGATGAAGTTTGCAGTTTGAGCTTAGTGCAATCAAGTATAATCATTTCGTCAGAAAAGCCATTAAACATTTGAAATATGACATTTTAAATGTCACTTAAAATGGTTTAAATGAAAATGCTCACTGTGAAAAAGTCAAGACTGTACCAATGTCCATTTACCACATTTTTAACAATTCTCACAGTTCCATTTGTATATTATAAGTCAGGAGGTTAAGATTAGGCTAAGGACACATTTAGCATTCATAACTCAGTTACTAAATTAAATTAAATAAATCCAACCACACCATCTTTACTCAGTCAAATTCATACCTGTTTCTCATAAGATCAGGTTGGAAGCAATCATTTGTGACCTTTAGACAGAGCGTCACATCAAATAATGAGTATAAAAGTTTGCTGAACCCAAATGTAAATGTGTACATAAACACTGCACACAGAATGTCTAAAATCACATTCAGCTTGTCATTCTCCAGTGGCCTGGCAATGAGAGTGTATACTACTCCATCTCAACCATAGCTGTCTCCCTGAAGTCTAAGGAAAGAATATTATCTGTGCCATGGGGAGCAGACATATTGTCTAGGACAACTCAGTTATTAGCATGTTAGCAGAGTATGATATAGAACTAGCACAGGCAAGATTCACTCTAAAGTGGCCCATGAGCTGCAGGCTGTGCAAAGTGAATAACCAAAAAAGACTGGAGAGACTGAGATGAGGAAAGATAATGATGAAGAAAGTCAGAGAGGCAAAGCTAAACAGATTTAAAATTTGACTGTGTGATTTGTGGATTCTTCTGATCCTGGTGATGAATTTGAGTAAGAGTAAGAGAGTTGCAGAACGTAGCACAATTCATCTTGCTTGCCTTGCTCTCTGTTGCTATTTTATCTGCTCTCTGCTCATGGTTTAATAAAGCAAAACATATACACATGATTTGATGCCAGACGGCTAATGCTCTGTTTGGGTAAAATGGTTATTTAGTCATGAAGAGCTCTGGTTAAAACAGTCAACTGTGAGTTGTCTGGCTTTTTTTTTTTTTTTTTTTAGATATTCCTATATGAAGACAATTATAATTATATAATTATAATGTCTTAATTCCTCTTCCATGTGCACTAAACAAACAGAAAAAAAAAATTATATTCAGTTACATTCAGTTACAATACTTTGCATAAGTATTTCACCTGTGCAGGTTTATTTTTTACTGTAACAGCCTAGAACCTAGAGTTTCAAGTGTCAAATTTTTGGCAGACAAGAAAAGGTTGCCTCTGTCCATCTTGCCCTCAACTCAGATCAGCTTAAAGTCCCTGTTGATGGAAAGCAGTCCAATGCTACCATCAGCATGCTTCTCTGTAGAGATCTCATGAGTGTTTTGTGCCAAACACGAAAAGTTTACATTTGGTCTCATGAGAGTGTGGAGATGTGTGGAGTGACCAGGCTACTTGGATTGATCTGTCTAGCATCCTCAACTACTAGTTTGTTCTCTAAATAATGCCCTATTTACCAGTTCCTCACATTAAGTGGATGGCCTTATCAGAGTCACAGCTGTACCTTATTCTGTTGCTCTGTACCATGTTTAAAATTGATTTTTTTTATACAAATCCCAATTAATATTTTTCCAGAAGGTTTTGCTTTAGATAAAGTGTTGGTCTTTGTGATGCTATTTGTTTAGGTATGTTCTTTAACAAAGTTTGCCTTTCATATATATCCTTTCATGGATATATCTTTTGAAATTGAAATTATGTGACAATTAAATTGCAGGTGCATTTAACTAATTATCTCACTACTAATATCAACAGTTTGTACCAAAACTACCCATTTTACAGCAAAAGGGGTAAAAAAAATATTTTTATTCCTGAGAATATGTTTGTACAGAACATTTGCCATAAATTCCATGGCTGTAGCTCAGAGGTATACTGTAACCTCGTACTCAGTAAGTCAGGTTTCCTCACATAAAGCCATTTCACTTTCATTTCCAGAAACAAATTTTGGTGCAGACTTTTTGATTTGCTTTCACATCACATTTAAATAGTTTGAAGGTCACCAAATACATGCATCAGTGGGGCATTTAAAAGACTGGCACTGACCATTACAGATGACTGATTTAGTGCAAGGTAGCAGCATATTTGTGTGCTGTTCAGAAAAGGAATTAACAAGGTTAATTATCTTATGACATTCCTCAGTCTCATAACCATGCCATTTAGTTTCATTATAGTTACCATATAATTTGTAATGAATAATATGAGTTAACATAATTGGCTGAAAAATAAGGAAAGCATATCCGCAGTCTAAATGGTCCTGTCTAAATGATAATGATGCTATGACCATTACCAGTACATGCCTCTCTCCACAATCTTACTAGGCTCTACACTTTAGTGCAAATAACCTGAGATCTGAGAAATTTATGTTTAATATCCCATGTCTATAAATAGCATCCAAGAATTCATGCCATTCTATTGTTATAAACCTCAAGCTTAATCTCTGAAATGTTCCTTTCCAGACCCACTTAAATAACCTTTTAGCTGAATTTAAAAATAGCTTCTTAACTAATAGTGTTTAGAAAAAGGAAGATTTTTAGAGAGAATCCATGAAAAAGGCAGGAGCCTATGGATCTCATACAATTCTTCATTGCTTTAAAATAAAATATTCAAATATTCCATGGTCTAACTTCTTTTTTTTCTGTTTTAGGTCCACTACCATGACAAAATAACTGAATTAGAATAAAGGTGAAATCGAAAATTCTATACTATTACATATTTCTTCCCCCCCATATGGTATGATGTGTGCGCTACACTGCACTCGTTGGATCAAAGTTACCATACTCTTCATTTAAGCAGAAATATCACTATGAGTATATTACATGTACTGTGTGCATCATGGATGGCACAGTGGTTAGTATTTCAACATCACACCTCCTAAAGCATGCCAGTGGGTATACTGGCTTTCATAAATTGCGGGTAAATGGGCATGTGCATGGTGCCTTGGCATGGACTGGTGTCCCATACAGGGTGTAGTCCTACCTCATGTCCATTGTTGCTGTGGATTTCACCATTAAATCAGATTTATGGACAGACATACAAACAGATATACAAACAGACAGACAAATGGACAGACAGATGAAAAGACAGAAGGATGCACGAATGAAATGACAAATAAACAAATAAATGTGTAAAATATTCATTCTATTAATCTTTCTTCTTGCCTAATCTTGCTAAGTAGTGTAGAAAATTCATGAGGTCCATTTTGATTTGTAGAGAATATGAAAATGTACTTCATTCTTAATTTCAGCTTTTACATAATTCAACAGACTATCCTAAAGACATTTTTCTTACATATAGCTTACATAACCAGCTGTACATGTGCAGATTTTACAGGATTGTGTTCAGTTCTCCTACAATCTCAGTAGATTTAAATAGATTAATCGTAGTAAATAGTAATTATATGCATGTCATTTATGTATCAGTAAAAATCCATGGTACCAGGTGGTGTATTGATGGAACCAAATTTTTATTAATTAATAATTCTATCTATTATAGCGGGGACTGTCAAAACATTGTATACAATACACTTTTTAATGAAAATAACTCTCACTATAACTATGTGACTACTCACAACTTACTAGAGTTTAGGGTGACAGTTGCTTATTGATTATATAT